>CM050221.1:8610000-8630000 GCA_027475355.1 Coilia nasus
GAGGGTGAAAAACCACCACACACCACCCACTATACGCCCTGACAGGGACCTACACACACACATATCTCAGCCATTAGTCAGATATATTCATGCTGTCACAAAGCAATGTGGTCCAACAGAACTCTGCATATGAAACCATTTGCTGAACACACATGTTAAGCCTGTCTATCAACAATTGTTAAGCCGAAATTTAAAGCAATGCCTGCAAAAACATAAAGTAGGTTCATAGAGTAAGATTTCTCTCATTTTTTTCTCAAACTGAATGTGTACTTCAGATGCAAAAAATAGACAGGTTACGTTAGACAGGTGCAGTGCTATGTCTGTCTTATAGCACTCCCATGACCCCCACCGGCTTATGGCCAATGGTGGAGGGTATGCAGCAAAAACACGGTACGCCTCCAAGAGTGCAGAAAATCACAGCCACCTCTGACCCTCGGGGCTCTGCCCACACCACACATGTGTCTGAATACCAAACCATCACAACCAGCAGGGTCACATCACAGGGGTCTAACAGCGCCCCCCTATCATGCTAGCCTACACCTGCGCACCACCCTGCGTTCCTCCTGAGGCCCTGAAGGGAGCGAGTGACAGGGCCAGTCATCTGATCGGGAGGCCACAGAGGAGCAGAGAGGCCAGGCCTGGTTACTAGGAGAGCACAGAGAGGTGCAGGAGGTTGTCATTTGCGTGGTGGGCAGAAGCCTTGTTTACACAGGTCAAAGGATGGGAGGGGTGGGGGGACCAGGGTTGGACACACAAACCTTGGCGAAATATCGCATCCCTGCTGCATAAAGGCACCCAGAGAGAACCAGAGAGAATTAAAGATCCCAAACTCGTTTGTGGACTCGCTCTGGCCGAGCTGTCCGTCCTCCAGCTCTTCAATGTGCCACTCATAGGGGCTGAAGCGGCTGACCAGGAAGAGCACCACGCTCACACCGATGTAGGCAAACACGATGCACATCCAGATCTCGTAGGCCAGCGGGTCCAGGAAGGAGAAGACACCTGGCTTTGACTTCTGGGGCTTCTTGATCATGATAGAAATACCCAGACTCATGAAGGGCTTGGAGAAGTCAATCACCTCCTCTCTCACCAATGTGATGGTCAGGGGAGCCACTGCTATGTCTGCTTTCTAAGGGACACACATAGACACAAAACGCATACACAGAACTGGTGTCAGTCACTGCTACAAATATTTCAACAGGAGGGTAACCATTCAGCTGTTCTTTTAGAAGACATACTGTACACATGTATAAACTCTCCCCTGTGCAGACACAAGCACAGAAAAATGTACAGATGGACTCCACTTTCAAAAAAGACAACAACAGTCAGGAAAGCAACATCCAACTGAAAACACACACAGACTCGACTCACAAAAACTCACCCCATATACCAGCTCTCCCACCATTCCATTCCAGATCTTTGTCTCAGCGTCTCGTGCACCATATTTTCCATCTCCCACAATCCTTAGCTGATACTTAAATCCACAGTGCTTAGCAATCTCTGCCGCCAGGTCCACACAATACCCCTCATAGCGATCATTATCCACAAACAGCTCAGAATTCTTCTTTAACATCACATATGGCGCTTCCTAAAAAACACAAATATAAGCACCACTATATATCATCTATAGAGACTGGTAGATTGCATAAACCTAGCCCAATTGATATTAGTGAGAGACTATGTTATAATTGGAAGACAAATATTATTTTGTTTTAGAATGGTCTTTGTACACTGTACATAAAAAAACATATTGGTGAACACTTTTTTAAGAGGCTAAGCATGTTTAAATGTATCCACCTTATAACTTCCACTGATATAGGAACTGTAAGAAATCTTTCTATATTCAATAATAAGGCTTTTGATATTAGAAAAACATTTAATCCTAACTTGCGAACATAATGCATTTCTTTCTGTTTATGTAAGTGTCCCTATGGTCACAATATTACTTACTTATATACCTTGTATATATATATAATGTAATTTTGTTAATTTTGTACATCTATACTGTTTTGCCATGTTATTTACTTTTATTTTACTTGTTATTTACTTGTTATTTACTAATTTTGTTTATATGCACAAAGGCTTTGTAGCCTATTGCTGATAAGCCTATTGGCCATAAACTTCTCCAACTACAACACGCATCAAAAATGGTTAAAGTAAGTCTAAAGGCACACATACTCCATAGATTACACATGATATCTCACCAAGATGGTTGTCACTACCACAGTCTTGTTCTCTATGCCCATGGTGTCATTGCTGGATGGGCCAATTTTGGTCACAGCCATTTTGTCTACCTCATTCCAGTAACCAATCTACAGAGGGCACACATTGAGAATAGGCACAATTAGACCACCACACATGTTAATGTTACACATTTTCTAATTACACTGTACATAACAATTTATCTGTAAATGATGATGTCCATAATGGTAGCACAAAAATCTAACTGATTTCTGAAAAAGGGGTATAAAATATGTCTTAACCTTGACTGGTCCACTGTTCTTCAGCTCCATCACATTGACAGAGTAATTCACTCGCTTCCCATACTGGTCAAACTGGATATTCCCAGTCAGGCCATCCACACGAACCTTCGCAAGCACACACAAACAAAGTATATACAACAGAAAAATATACAACACACACACACTAAAGAAGAAGGATCTGGGGATGCTAATTTCACTGGTATTTACATCTGTTTTTAATATACTTTACACAGCTTGCTAACTTGCAAACTCATTCAAGGGCATGTATGATGCTACGTATGGAGTACCTGTTTAAGAGCCCGTTCAATCTCCACTCCCTGGGACCAGGGCACTGCGGGGTTGGCAAGGCAATCTCCGTTGTTGCCACGACGAGTGATGTCAATACGCTGCTTGTGTAGAAACTTGAAGGCCTCTGTCATCACCTGTACTGCATCGTATGTCAGTGCAGAGGTATACTGTAGGAAAACACACATTGTTATGTTTTTGTGCATCTCAATAATCATTCAAAGACACTGAACATACACATGTACACACACACACACACACACACACACACACACACACACACACATACATACCCTGATCCTGCTGTCGGCACCTGGGTACTCTTTCTCTTCCAGGGTTTCCCAGTGCTGATCAAACTTTGCGACGACTGGATCATCAAAGTCAACAATTTGAAAGCCTGACACATTTGCTCCACCATACTGTATCTTTGACAAATCACCATCAAGAAACCCCTACACAGGCACACAAACACAGAGAGACTTACAATTACATAACAGTGACATGTGCAAGCACATAAACTGGTGAGTGTCAACTCTATAAAAATGTAGATTGTAAATAAGTTTGAGTCTCAAGTCTGTCAACTTACAAAGTTAGCGATGATGTAATGGTAACCCTTCACATGGCGACCAATGGTAATAACCTGAAAATAGAGACCAAACAGAGTTTTATCAGTATCATCACTTAAACCTCTGCATGGATTTACTTTAACTTGCTGTCTTTTTATTATGTGGGTTTGTGTGTTTGAGTGTATGTGTGCTTGTGCAAGCGTGTGTGTGGCAGAGTAAAAACATTTATATATTATTATTAAAACATGTACCTGCTCCATGATGTCTTTGACCTTGTCTTGTTCACAGTCTAAAATTACCCTCTTCTCTTTCTTGTTTTCTAGGTCTTGGAAAAGTGAACGATAGGCCTCATCTTTTCTCTCATCTTTCAGGTTGCCCACATTTATGGCTGTCACCTGCCACTTACGTTCTGCTGCAGTGTCCAAGACAGCCTGCAGTGTTGACAAACCTACAGAGAAATGTGTGGAAGAAGAAAACAGGAGGAGAAAGAAAGTGAGAGACTATATTAATAACAGACAACAGTTGAGTGAATGTACAATGTAGGCACTGCTAAGTGTGTTTACATGTATGGATGTGTGTGTAAAAGAGAAATAGACTGATAAATAGAGAGGCAGAAGTGTGTGTGTGTGTGAGAGAGAGATAGAGAGAGAGAGAGAGAGAGGGAGGGAGAGGGAGAGATAGGTTGTGAATTATTTGTAGGTAATTGCACAACTAAGAGGATACCAATTCAAATGCATAATGAAGGTTAATGAAAGTGAATATCTGTACATCACCATTCTTACATGACATCTTAATTAGACTTAATCAAACTGTCTCATCCCTCCTCCTCCCTCTGCCCAGTCTAAATTAACCAGACCCTGTCTCATTTAAATCAGTCCTAGCTTTTAGTGCCTCTGAGGACTCAGGAGCTATTCTGTGCTGTGCAGACACACACACACACACACACACACACAAACACACACAAACACACACACACACACACACACACACACACACACACACAAGGGAGAGCCTGTGGGCTACACTCTCTCCTTACATGACTTTTTTCTCTCCAGTTGTGCTGCGTCTTCCACCCTCTCTGCCCCCTGTCTCCTCCCACTCTCTTTGCTGACAATGGTTAAGCTGCATGGCTGACTTCATATCTAGGGCTCAGTGGTGATTCTGCTTCTGCTGCCTGCATTTACTGACAAGGCAGGAGTGACTGACCATAATAAGCACCACTATCCTCAACTGCTAACAGATACAAACCACAAAACAGTCCAGATGGACTACCATCAAAACCACAAACACCAGACAATGAGCAATTTGATTCAGTTTCATTCACTGAGGTGTTACCACTATTTTTTAATTAGCTCAGAAAAGCTTTGCTGAGCAAAGAAACATGTCAACAGAAGGGTGGTTTCTTCTCCATGACACCAAGCATGGGTGGGAGGAAAGGCCAAAAATCAAATAAAATCAGAATATCAAACCAATATTGTAGGAATATTGTAAGTATGGACACAGTTCAGGTCTCTTTAGTCTTATGATAAAAGGATTCAATGGAAAGGTGTGTGTGAGAGAGAAAGTGTGTGTGTATGAGAGATAGAGAGAGAGAGAGAGAGAGAAAGACAGAGAGAGAGAGACGGAGGGAGAGTGTTCATACCTCTGTCACCATCATACAGGTAGGCAAACGTCTCCCATTTGTAATACTCCACCAGGCTGATGAGTGGACCCTTGATGTCAGGTCGCATCTGCAGCACAAACTGGTTCAGTCCGTCGGCAGGGAAACTTGGTGTAATGAACGATACATGAAGCGTCTCACAGAACGATGTGATTGTGTTCACTGACTTCTTATCGTAGAACCCAAAAATGGCATATACGCCACGGGAAAACTGAGAACAAACTGTAGGCAGAAAAAAAGAATTGACACTGTACATTGTTGATAAATTGGACAGATCACAATTAAGACTTTGTTTATTAACAACTGGATTCATTGATTTTACTTTTCTACTCTTTTCATGCATGCATTGTCATAGGTGACAGGACCATTTTGTTAGTATAAGTGAAGCCTATAATGCATTGTGCAGCAATTCAGAGATATGACATTATCAATGTCCTTTGTTATGACACAGTAAAGTTAAGATGAGATTGTAAATATTTCAAAGGAGCCATCATCTGCGTCCCACCAGTGTACATGGTACATGATACGTCCAATACACTGGTTTGAAGTCAATACAACCCTGTAGTAGAAAATAGCTGTGTAAGTGTTTTAAGGTAGAGGCCGCACACATTTCCTCTGTTTCACCACACCACAGTGTAACAACATGGGGTCTGCCTGTCTGATGACCTAGACCATCTGCTACATCAGAGGCATCTCAATGCGACAAATGACTCTTTGGTCCACTCAAAATCTCTTTCTCACTGATAACACCATTTTTCCCCTGACTCATATTTATTTCAGGAATTTAGGTTAGTGTGTGCATTGATAGAGAGAAGTTTGGGTATTAAAGTTTGGGTTTTATGTTCCTCTGAAAGTCCAATTTTTGGATTGGTTATTCACAGTTATTTTAAAAGAGGGACTGAATAGATCACACCAGATTAAAGTTGGATTAATGGAGTCTAATCACAAGAAGTTAAAAGAAGAGACTATCAAAAAATCACTACAGACCCAAACACAATGCCATAGCATCTACCATAAAACAATGCAAGAAAACCCAAGGACGAAACAAAATACTGTTTACATTTACAAAGTAGTTTTCATCTATTGAAATAAGCAGACTTGTCTGTGCTATGGAAAGACATTTTGAGATGGAAGGCTTTGAGATGGTAGGCTTTAACCTCTCCTGGCAGATGAAAAAATAGAGAATCAATCCTATTAAGGACAATAGGGACAAAAAGACTATCTAGGAAACAAAAATTACCCAATTCAGGGGTACTTGCAAATGTACCCTGACCTGCATTGCCTCCTCACTTTCTCATTGTCATTGCTCTCAAAGGCACATGCACACACAGACCATGAGACAGGGGCCCAGGAGAAGAAAGTGATGCACATACCTAATCCAATCCTTGTGCATTACCTTGTGTTTGTGTTTAGGCTATAACAGAGCAGCAGTAAAATTAGCTGTCCTACTTACTTGCCCTGCTTTTTGTTCGCTGCAGAAAAACTATGCATACGTGTGATTCCAAGTGTGTAATGCTGTTCGTTTTTCATGGACAGGCTACATGCGAAAACAGAACACAGGTGAGCATGTGTGGTGTGTGTGGGGGGGTGGTATGTGTGTGTGGGGGGTGGGGGGGTGTTCCTGTACGGAATATGATTATGGATACATTATCAAAATGGATAGTGTGTGTGTGTGTGTGTGTGTGTGTGTGTGTGTTCACCTGTTTCTGTTATGTTTTGGTTAATAAATCCTACATAAAGTTACATAGTGCATGTACATACAAATATGTAATGAAACCAATTACCCAACAAATAAATGTTTAAACATAGCACATGCCTTTGTGGTTCAGAAAAAGTGGATCAGAGATGGTTTCACTGCTCTTGAGTTAGTAAAATAGAGAAAACCTTTTCAACTAGCTCAGGTAAAAAATCACGTTTGAGATACTTTTGCTGAGAAGCAGTTATTGCCAGTCAAACATGTCCCCTGAACAGCTTTTGACATGCTATGGTACTATGGTAGTTGGGGAAACACTTTGCAAACACTGACTAATTTGAAACAAATGTTTGCATGATAATGAAATTCCTAGAAACTCCAAATACGGAAACTTGTTGCATACATTGCTACATTGCTTTTCTCTTCTGAAATGACATCTTGTCAAATTATACAGCTGATTTTTAAAAGAAGAAAGTAAGTATTTTATTTTTGGTATATTTATAACCCAAATTCCTGTTTATTTATTTACATCACCTTGCACTGTAAGATAAGATCTCACTTTTGGTCCTGAGTGCATAGCCACAGCCAGATGAATGAACTTAAACATTGATTGTAAACAAATATCTGAACCTTTGTCAGTGCTTACCTATTTCTTCCCACTTTGTGAAACCTCACACATTGCCTGATGCCTATTTTTGGACAATTTGAATGCCCCCCTTTGTCTCCTGTCCTCTCATTTCCCTGTACAACTACCTACCACAAATTTAAATCTACATCTCATAATGTTATATAATTTACTTGTATTGTTATTAAATACTAGTATATTTCTGCTGTCTGTTTGATAATTTTCTCTAGGTATTTTCTTTGAACTACTATACCCAGATAGAGCACTCTGCTCAGTGCTGAGATGAACTGTATCTCCATAGTCCATTTTCAAGTTTTTGTCATGCAAAGATGTAAAAATATTATAAATGTGCCATAGGTTAGACCACTTTCCCAGTAGTGCTCAGTATCTCTCAGTAAGTCAATATCAACAAAATTGTTATCTTGTACAGGCAATTGTGCTGCTACACTATTGTAGAAAATATCTTGACACTAAATAGGCAATAACTGTTTGTGTCCTAAAAATAAAGCGTGTGGGCTATGGTTAGGTTACAAACTCCCTGAACTAGCCGACAAGAGTTAATGAAATCTACCTGATTCAAAACAATTTGTCAGTCTGTGTAACTTGGTAAACATGCCGTGGTGCTACTTGACATTGCCGTAATAGGAAAGAAGGCCTTTCCTAAATGACTTAAAATTTATACAGGAAAGAGACTATTTATCTCAGGAACTTTCCGAAGGGGACCTTCACTCTGTACTTCCTGGCAGACACAAATACACACACACAAAATTTCCTTAACTTTACCATTTTTTAGGGCTCAGTGACTGAACAAATGTGACTAGTAAATGGAAAACAATGTTGTCTCGGATGCCCTGCTTTAATGAACTTTTTGTAATTAATTCCAAACACATATCTTAGTTTCTTCTCAGTCATTGAGTGAAAGCATTTATTTCAACCGTATTTTACTAACATAATGTAAGATCTGAAACTTGGTATTTCATATGGAATCTCAATCAAATACTGTCCCAGCTCCTGATTACAAAGGCATGCTTTTATCAGTTTCAAACATCTTAGTAAAAGACAAATGCCAAGGATGAATTCTTTTAAGACATGTGAACACATACAGAAAACGTGTCAAGCAAATCCATCTCCCCCTCCACTAACACGCACTACATTAACCTTCCTTGGAACACCTCATGTACTCAGAGCACACACTGACACCGGCACACATTTTCCTTAATCCTTCCTTGAAGGTGAAGCATGATTAGGATGGAGGGACAGAGAGTCGCTAAGGGACAGGAAGTATGCTATTCTTTTTTATCATCTAGTCTTCAGGACAAATCCTCAGTACCTGATTAAGTTATGAGAATATGTATGTGCTGGCTTCTGTGGAGGTGCAAAGAAGAATAACCTCCTACTGTGCGTGTAAGTCTGTGTGCACAACTGTACACATGAGTGTGTGTGTATGTGTGTGTGTGTTTAAACTAAGGGTTAGAGAAGTTGCTCTACTCTTTCCATCCGTGACAGGGAGCACTAAAAAAGGGGAAATCACTAAAAGAGCCTATGAATAAAGGGCTTAAGATTTTAGTTAATCTCATTCAAGATGCCCATCTTTCCCCCTTCAAACAATAGCAAGAATTCTCTTCTGTTGGATAGTTAACTGAAAAAAGATGAGGTCTGCAAATAAAAGGGATCAAATGAGTATCACTTTTCCAGTTTGGGTAATAAGCTTGCCATCAGGGTGTGATACCCTGTTATACAACTTTTGCTCCACTTCAAATGAAAATTTTTGTATCAGAAGATTCCTTTGTTAGAGATCACAAAACGGCTGAATCAGTTCACTTAAAACAAAGAACAACTTTGCATAATGTATGTTTTCAAACATTCTACAAAAAGAAAGAGAAAAAACACTATACTGGTCTATACATGGTCTATCCCCAACAGCTCCTATGATTTTATATTTATTGTATTTTCAGAAAAAATAACTAGTCATAAACAAATTCCTGACTAAAGAAATGTACTCCGCATTAAATTCTCTTTCGGAAACAGGAAAAAGGTTGTGACCTGACTTAAACAACCTTACGATCGCAGTCCTCTTTATCACTCCTCTGTGGTACCACCTGTCCATATCGCAGCCGCAACACAGCTGGAGAACTGACTAAACATACAGAAGTATGCTCACATTGTCAAGGTGACAATTAACTGTCATAAAACAACAATTTGTTTACCCTCTCAGTTCAAGGGACTTGCATGAATAACTGGCTACATGATTTCTTCACTAAACTTACCCTTTAAGTCATAATAATCAGACTGAAAAGAATGAGAGCATTCCTTGAGAGTGAAAACCATGAAGCCCATATTAAAGTTGGAATGTCCAGCTTCTCATTATCTGCACTGGCATAAAACAGAATCACAGTGTCAAACCAGAAAACTTGGAGTATGATGTTATGTAGGTGGCGGTCTAGGGTTGCATTTAGTTTCTGAAGTACCATCTCCAAACACCTCACTAAACTTATTTTCTCTGAAGATGGAGCTCTATAATGACCATCTGCGTGATTCAGCATCATAGGGTGTTCATGGCATAAGACACTGGGGGCGACTTGATGTAGAAAGAAGCTAAAATAGTTAAGCTCATGGACCTCTCTTACAAAGACACAGGCACACAGTCTCTCTCGCTCTCTCTCTCTATCTCTGTCTCACTTAAACACACACACACACACACAACCAGTGTTTGCCAGATCTCTTCTTGGCCCTGTTGCCTGCCTCCACGGTACACTTGACTGCACAACCGTGGGCGAGTAGAATCAGTGGATTGTTGCAGGAAATCCCTCGCCATTTTAGTTTCCATGAATCTATCTGTAATGGGAAATTTAATTATTTGTCATCAATTGAATCATTTAAACTGTGTGCCTCGCATTATAATTTCGGCGACTAATTCGTTTTAATCAGTGTGTGTGCATTGAAGAGTGTAGGTTTTCTAAAGGGGAACTAATGTAACGCATTGAAGAGGGCTAAGGTTCAAAAGCATCTTATAACCTTCAACAGTAGGCCCAGCTGCTGATGTTCTTCACAATATATTCACAATCCACAGGCGAGTCCAATCTGTCAGAAGACAGGTTTCAAGTTGCCTCAAGCTCGACCAGGAGAGAAAGACACAGAGAGACCAATTCTCGTTTTAGGTTAACGGTCCTGGTTAATTCCAGAGACTGAAAAATTATTTCTTCGAGAACCTCGTTCATCAGCAAGTCTAAGATTAAAAGCCAATCAGCAGTGCTTTCACCGTTTCTAATATCATCAAGCAGCGCGCATGCAATGAAGAACGGTTACTGTGGAAACGAACTCCATGCTGATCAGGAATTCATACCGATTACAGAGAACCTTTACATAACATCTTACACCTGCCGAAGTGCATGTTTCTACGTATTCTTATTGTCAATTACAAAGACGCGGTTAGGGAAAAAATACTCTAATGAGATAAATGAAATGAACCGTACACACGCACAACCTCCAGTAACAGTATAACGCACAGACAAGCGTTAATAATAGAACGCATGTATGAAGGTTACGCCATCCAACCCATGTATCACAGGCGGCTAACACACTATCAAGCGCGCGCGCACACAACTCCCCATCTTACTGAAATATTCAACAGCGTTAAATCTCGAGCTGCGCCTGGCTCTGGCTAGCAAACGCGCAATGCTAGTTGACAGCTGATCCTAAATCAGCTTGTCCATTCCCCTCCTCTCAAAGGCATCGCAAGCTAAGCTATCACACCGATTCCAGAACGGTACAGAAAGATATAAGATGCCCAAATCAAGAGCACGCCAAAATCAGGGCTGACATCACCCATGTAGCTCAAAATATTCCCAAAATATTTTCACTCAGTGGACCAACAGATATAAAAATCAGATTCAGTGAAATTCCAGCACGCTTCAATGAGCCGCACTTACAGCAGTTGGTGATGGCGAAGCTGTTGGCCACCTCCAGGTTGTCTATATGGGGTGTAAGGCGGAACTCGGCCGTGCCGAACCGAACCATCCCGATTCTGAAAGCGCTGTATTCCTGATCCGCACCTCTAGGGAACAGACCACCTAGGAAAGAAATATAAGAAGGTGAGGAATAGGCTATTCTATTAAAGCGCATTTATTAATAAACGGAAAAAATATCGTCTTATCTCTCGCATTTATCAGCATATGTCCCTCAGAGGGTCTAGAGCGTAGTATGTTTCTGGCTGTCCCTTGTTTGAAATTCTCACTATAACTAGGCTGTCCTTTCTGTCCACCACGCAGAAAAAACGTTCAGACATGAATGTGAATATTCATTCATAATCCCCATGTTAAGGATACGAGTCTTACCAATTTGAACGCTTGGAGATCCACCAAACGACATCCCCCACAGTACAGGCAATAGCAAGCCCGTAAGATTCATCGTCTTTTGCATTTCCAAAAGGCGCTACGACATCCACCATCCAGCGTTTCACTGGTTATAAAATAGCCCTCGTCCCATGGACCCGACTTCTCATCATACAGAGAAGGGAAAACGAGTGGCTCGCTAGGGTGACGAGACCTTTGAGCCCTTAGAAACGAATGAGAGGAACTAGGGAGCGGGCGATGCGGGGGAAAGAATCGCGCACTGCTGCGGGTATCTGGTGCTCGCCTCCTTTGCGGCTCCGACACTCGGAATCCTTTCAGCACAACGGACACGCGAGGAATACTGATGAAGACGGAAAGAACCGAGAGATGCCGAAACTGGTGTTGCAGCTTCAGCCTTCGGATACGAGATTCGGGCCAGCGAGCATCACTGGCCTCGTTCATTGATCGATGCGGTAATTCTGAAGCTCGGTTAATTGGGTGGAGAAGCTGCTAAGATATTTGGACCCTTCGGCTAATCATTTGGTGTAGCTAGTTGGATGAGTCCATTGGGGTGCGAAAAGAAGCACTACTGACCATGACTCATTAGCCAGTCTCTTATGGCGTGCGATTGCATTTTCTCGTAGGTGTTGTAGCATATCTAAACACACTTCTCATTTAATCAAAAACAAGGACATAGGGCCTTCTAACTCTAAGCGCCTTGACCATGCTTTATTCAGTGGAAATGCTACGGGCAAAGAGACACCCACAAACGTAATCTCTGGTTAAAATGAAAGACTAGAAGCAGCAGCTGCAGCAAGAGCAGAAACAATACTATTACTATCACAACCATAACCACTACTAGGCCTACTACTACTGTTGCTGCTGCTGCTGCTTCTGCCAGTATCAGAGGCGGGCGAAGTACACGAGTCCTTGACTTGAGTGAAAGTATAGTTACTCCTTGTGAAATATTACTCCACTTCCAAGTGATGTTGATATGAGATTTTTTTCGTACGTGAACACATACGTATTCAAAGTACTTTTTTTTTTTTTTTTACTCTTTATGTGTTTTTAATAACATGGGCCCACAGACAGATCACTAAAACTGGACCTACAGTAAGCTTAAGTTCTTCACATACAATATTACCATTTTAGGGCCTACCTGGTGTCATAATTTCGCTACTGTTAAAGCAGGACTATATGTTTTTACTCTTTACTTTAATATAAAATTTCAGATGCAAATGAACAGATTCTGAATGAACTAATTAGGAGAATCGCAGTCAATATAGGCTAGCTGATTGAAAATGATCATTACTGGTTTCTGTCCTTTAGCTTGTAAATAAATCCATGTAGTTTTAAGGAATAAAGGACTTTTACAGACACTGAAATACTGAGAGTGAGACATGTAGTGAATTTGCGATTTGCAAGTCTGTGCATATGTGTGTGTGTGTGTGTGTGTGTGTGTGTGTGTGTGTGTGTGTGTGTGTGTGTGTGTGTGTGTGTGTTTGTGTGTATTGGAAGTAGAGAAGAAATAGGGATTATTGTGTGAATTTAAAACCTCTGTTAGTAGGTGAGTGCATTCACCTCTCATCATCAATGGCAGTGGCAGAAGTTGTGGGCCCCTTGAAAGAAAATAATTTTAGGCTCCCACCCCAATCATATCATAGTCCTCTGTTGGCCCCTGTGAAGCTCTGGGCCCCCTTAATCATCCTGATCTATCCCCTTATTGGCACTCCTGCTCATTAGTGTAACAAGTACTTCATGTTCAAATTTCAAATGTAGTAGAGTAAAAAGTACAATATTTGTCACAAGTTGTTAAATGTTTAATACCCAAGTAAAGTACAGATACTTGAACATTGTATTTAAATACAGTACTTGAGTAAATGTACTTAGTTACTGCCCTCTTCTGGCCAATACTACTATTGAATAGAGTAGAATAGAATAGTAGTAGCAGCAGCATAATCTTTTGTTCAGATTTAACAGCCACTATTCAGTGTGGATAGTGTGCCCGAGAGATGTCAAGATGGGGCAGAACTGGGACTGTGTTACTTTTCCAACTGCATGTACAGTTTCACCACACCAACAAGACACCCTACACAACTCTTAATCCCTATCCAAATGCACAACTTAGACTGGAACCTGGCTTAAATATTGTAACAGTATGAATATAAAAATATTGCTTGTAGTCTAGGCAATTTTTATTTTGTATTTGCAAGGGATGCAATCAACTGCTGAAGAGAATTGTTCTACCAGGTAAACTGCAAAGGAGGCTTTACATTGCAGTGACCTTTAAGACTGATTTGGCCGCGATAAGATAGATGATGAGGTCTCACCATAGGTTAGCTCCTACACAATGTTTTAAATCTATCTGACACTTATAAAAACAGTTGGGTTCAGGCATTTAAAGGATATGCCAAGACATGCCTGTGATATGAGGTGTATTTGGTCCACCTCAAGATGAAAGGGCTGTATTTGGCAGGAAGCGTGATTTGTAAATAGGACACACAGACAAGCCTTGCCAGGGATACTTGTTTTGTAGGGTAACTGTTATCCATAAAGCCAGCAGGCTATTTGGCTAACATCATATCTGGAGGCAACTTGGGAACTGCTTTTTGGAAACCACCCAGGTTCTATTACACCCCACATCCACCACGGGTCTTGCATGAAGCAACCCCTTCTGCAGATCAAAGCAAGGCTAACAGCCATGCGAGAATCCGGTGCTGTCAGCAAGCTAGTGTATTCCCAGGAGAGGATGAGGACTACTTTTCCCAGATGCCCTGTGCCTCACTTTCAGCAGCCTTAGTTGGTTTCAGTGCAGTTCCATTGCCATCCAGCAGAGAGCAGCAGAGGGCTACTGTAATAAACCTGCGCAGATCAGCAAAGCTGATCATTTTTGTTCCACTCACTACCTAAGATTAGATATCAAGCTGTTGACAGTGGAACTATGAAGCAACTTCTGCTAAATCAACCTGAGAAGAAATGGACACCCACCTATTGCAGCAATAGACAAACAAACATATGTTTACATGTTTTTATTCATGATGCCATTGTGTACAGAAGCCATTTCCATAATACATATTTACATGAACTTTAGTCAACTGATTCCTTAAAGCATCCCGTGTCCTGAGAATTTGTCCTCTATCAGCCTGGCACACACTCACATACATGCACGTGCACATACACACAGCAGCCCACCACTGTTCCTGTCCCTCTACACCCACTTTTAAAACCCCAGCCTAAAGCTATTTAAATACAGAGTTCTGCATATATTAGTAAATGGATTAATGTCATTACTTCTGCGTGCAAGGTATTTAAACAGACCAATGGAAGCTTCAGTTCACACACACATACACACACAGACACGCACGCGCACATGGCAAGCAATCTGGATGTTGGTTATTTTGCTTTGAAGCAGTTCATATGCAAATCACTCATATACACATGCACGCACACACAAGCGTTCAACAATTATGCAGTTTAAATTTAAGTTTGAATAGTGGGGAATTTGAAGACTAGGAACATAAAACAACTGAAACAGAAAGACTGGGTAGAGTATGCACATTTCCCCTGTAAAACTCCTGGTTTTGACTTTACAGACAGTCAAAAATCTTTTATGGCAAAAACTCAAACACACACAAATAGTCCCATGGCTCCTGCTTTCCCCAGCATAGTTTAATGACAGAGTTTGGCAGTACCTGCAGTAATGGCATCATCCAGTTTTTTTAAATCCTCCAGGGAGATTCACAACTCCAGCAGCACAGCACTTCTCCATAGAGCGAGCTGTTACCGCAGGGACAAAAACCTCCAGAACAGGACAGCTGGCAGGTGTTGGTTTTCTTATCCAGGTAAGAATACAAACCAAACAAGGCATCTCAACAGAAACCTAGGTGCTGAGCTGAACTAAAATAAAAACCTTTTCACACAAACATACACAAGCTGTAACACACATACAAACACACATTCAGACCAGAGGGCAACGTATGCTGTTTTGTGTTCATGTGTCTATATGCACCCACACAGGTGTCCCATGTGCAGGTCACAGGTACACAGACCAGTAGATGACATTGAAGAAGAGGAAGGTAAATGGGAAGAGAGCTCGGGCATACAGATCTACACGCTTGGCTGCTGATGGAATGACAGGTTTAGCAGGTGGGGGTTTCTTGTTGTTTTTGTTCTTTGATTTGCCAAGACCATTGTTGACCTCGATGGGTTTTCCATAACAGTCAAAGTTGGACAGCTCAAAGTCCCGGGGCAGTGAGCCAACTATGCTGAAATCATTGGAGCGCAGGTCCGACTTTGAGGTGCACACTTTCTTACAGCGGGTCTCCACAACCTATGCACACAGCAGAAATATAAGCAAAGACAGTTCATTCAGCACATCAGGTCTGTTGATTAATCACACAGACATGGACATACAGACAGACACACACACACACACACACACACGAACAAACACACACACACACACACACACACACACACACACACATACACACACGAACACACACACACACACACACACACACACACACAGATGACAGCCTATCATCAGCTAACTGATTCTGACAAACAGCCCTCTCTCCGCCCCGGGCATAGCATATGGCACAGGGACAGAGTTCCAGTCCCTCAGGACTAGGCTACATGCTAGTTTAACACCTATAGATGCATGCATTAACCTCTTACCCGTATGCCATGACCCTGCTCTTCTGATCTTGCTCCAGTGCTAGCCCTTTCTCAATAAAATGCTTACCCTCACACACCCCTCAGTTTACAATACAGAACAACACATGAACATAATATCAAGATAATCATAAAATCAAGCCTTAAACAGCACAGTAAAACTCAACATGGACCTTTATTTTCTGTCTTGCTTACACACACACACACACACACACACACACACACACTACATAATGTGAGTATTCTTGTGCTCTAGTTCTCTTCCTGCTGTCAGAACAGATAAAACCCAATCTCCCAGAGGCCTCTGCTCTTACTCTCCTGCCAATTCACTGAGCACGCTCACTACAGCCCACTGCAATTATAGCCATTCCATCAGATATGAGTTTTTTTCTTTAACTCACACGTGTGTGCACGCTCTGTCTTTGTCTCCCCCCTCCCCCCATCTCTCTCTTACACACTTACAGAAACACACACACACACACACACATATTAATTATGATCTTTCATCTACTAGGCCTATATATACATATCAAATACAGTGTATACTGGACTAATAAGAGTCATATTAATTTTCTGCATGTAGCTGCATGTGGCTTCATTGTCGACATCTAGTCTTCATTACATATTAATTTCATTGTATATCCTATATATATATATATACATACACTTGCAAAGTCTGCATTAATGCATTAATTACCATTTTTAATCCCAAAGGATATCCTCATTCATGTTGTGCTACACATTACACATATTTCTCTTGGTTTGTGAACATATAGTAGTGAACTATAGTATGCAATGAAATACCCTTCCATCAAATTACAGAAGAGAAAGATAAGGGTTAGGATCTCCACTGCAGCTGTGTCATCGGCCTCATTTCTAAAGAACATTCTTGGAGATCCATCTGAAGGTGGTGGAAGCTATATGGAGAAGCTGCAACAGCTGATGTTCACTAAATAATGGCCACAGGCATGAATTTGCTGGGTGGTGAGTGACAGCTAGCAAGACACATCCAAGGCTTTTTCAGGACCACCGCTAGCTCCCTACATAAGGACAAGATCTGTCCCACTGAATTGCATGATACTGGAGGTGAAATGGCAATCTGTTCTCAGGCTATTCTCATGATGTAATCTGCCTAATTGGGAAGAAAGTAAGGTGATTTGTGGTCATTATGCTACGCATCACAGCACAATTGAGCAGTAAGCAACTTTTCTGGAACAAAGACACAAATATACCTATCCTCATAGAGAAGGTTTATCTTGACAGAAAATATCTGAGGTCATAGTCATAGTCATAGTTTATAATATTGACTGGGCAGCTGTTCTGACATAAAATATCATCATGATGTCATAACATAGCGAACGTCCAGATGAATCATGAGGCTGTCTTGGCCATCTGATTACAGTGAAAAAACATTCCACACATATACAAACACAAAAACAGACACTCACATATACACCTACGCAAATAAAGACAGACACAGATACACACAAAGACAAACACACACACACAGAAAGAGAGCGATAAACAAATCAGTAGATAGATAGATAGATAGACAGACAGACAGACAGACAGACAGACAGACAGACAGACAGACAGACAGACAGACAGACAGACAGACAGACAGACACCAACACACACACTCGCACAAACACACACATGCACACACGGACACAGACACCTGCAGTGTGCTGACATGTATGGGGGTGCCCCCTGTGCCATTGATAGTGTTGGGGGTTTTGGAGGGAGTCTTCTTTGCCTCTTTCTCTTTCTCCTTCTCCTTCTTGGCCATCCTTGCTTTTTCTGCCTCAATCCGCTTTGGGCTGTTCAGCATCACCTGATCAACAGACAAACACACACACACAATCTCCATAATCAAAGGCATTGTGATACAAACACATTTTCTACATGCACTCATGTGCAAACCACACAAACACACACACACCTGGACAACAGCATACTCCACCAGAGAGCCAAATCCATACAGCAGACAGGCTATCATCCAGACATCAATGGCCTTCACATAGGACACCTTAGGCAGCTCCGATGCTAGAGATGTACACTCAGAAGAAAGGGACAGAACAGACAGAATGCCTACAGTGTGTGTGTGTGTGTGTGTGTATGAGAAAGAGAGAGAGAGAGAGAGAGAGAGAGAGAGAGAGAGAGAGAGAGAGAGAGAGCAATGCCAGAGAGAGGAGTGGTAAAATGAGAAAGGAAAAAAGAGGCGATGGAGTGGGAGCACAGAAAGAAGTGGAAGAGAGAACACAGCCACAGGTTAGGAGCAGACTGGGCAGCAGGATGAGTGGGATTCCAGTGGGTGTCCTTAGAATCATTCCACTGATCCCCTCCACTCACTCCCCACCCCAGAAAATGAATGATAGGCAAAAGAGAGGAGAAAGAGCTCTGACCTTAAAGAGGGATGGAGCCTCGGGATGGACAGATGGGCAGATGAAAGAGGGAGAAAAAGGAAGGAGCCTATGAGAGATGGAAGGAGAGATGAGAGGAGCAGAGGGGTATATGGGAAGGTTTTGGAAAGGGACTGGTAGGATGGCTGACCTAAGGGCACTCGGGCGGCACTGGCGTCGGGGTTGATCCAGAAGGAGAGCCAGGAGAGCACAACAATCAACAGCGTGGGCGCGTACACACCCATCAGGTAAAAGCCCACCTGCCGACGCAGCGTGAAGATCACCTCCACACATGTGTAGTAACCTACAGAGCACAACAGGAGTAAACAAGTTTTGTCACTGCTTCAACCCACCCCCCCCACCCCAACACACACACATCATCACCATCTTCAGCATGACATTACTATATATATATATATATATATATATATATATATATATATATATATATATATATATATATATATATATATATATATATATATAAATCCTTTTCTCCTTCCAAGGTCGAATACATTCTGTTATATTTTTCACCTTGGTTTTCATCCTTTTTCATTATGATCTCATTCTATAATTTTTTCTTAAGATTCCAGCTTCCACAATGGGTTTATGTGGGTTCAATTACTTCCTTCCATCAGGATGGCAGATCCTCAAACAATCCTTAACTCCATGTATACTGTCCCTTCATTGAACATCTGTATGTGTAATTATATAAGGGAAATCCAGAGGTAATTGTGGTGAGTGTGTGTGTGTGTGTGTATGTGTGTGTCTGTGTGTGTGTGTGCGTGTGTGCATGTGTGTACCTGACTGCATGAATATACAAATGCCCATGTGGACCACGGTAAGATTTTTTGTTTAGTTGGAATGATTTATGAGTGTAGCTGCAGGTTATTTATATACCACATGAGTCACATGTATCCTCTGCCACACACACACACACACTCTCTCTCTCTCTCTCTCTCTCTCTCTATCTCTGCCTCTCTCTCTCTAACACACACAGACACACACACACACACCAGGCTTATCCTCTCTCCCAAGTGCACACGGTCCTGTAATGACCACACACAGGCTGTACCGTTGAATTTGCTGAGTATGAATGGATGGTCATTCATTTTACATGGTCACTTTTGTGCTTCACCTTGACTAAATGTGTGGGACATGTATTTTCAATAAAACTATATGCAGCTGGGTGCCTGGGTGCACATCTGTGTGTACATGTGTATTCCTGTGCCTGAGCATGCATTACCTGTCCCAGCGTAGAACTTGGTGCAGTTGCTATAC
>CM050221.1:8635000-8780000 GCA_027475355.1 Coilia nasus
CTCTGAACAAATGGATCTGTGTGCCTGCCTTTTGCTTTCACATGAGAAGAGTACCTGGGTGTAAAAACAGCACAGAGATTCTCCTGGCCTTTCCTGTAAATATTACATTTATGGACATGGGCAATGACGCAAAACAGACTGGTCTGTATCTCTGCCTGTGTGTCTAGATAAATGTGTGTTACACCCTGGTTCTCCATCTAATCTTGCCATCAGTTGTAGTACAGCTGATTAACCTGCAGGGCCTCACGCTGGCATGAGCCGGGGAACCCTTGGTTCCTTCTTATCTGCACTCCTAACTCCTAAAAGTAGAAGCTCACCCTTTGTCATCTGGAGCATAGCTGACTGCTTGCACATAGAACAGCTAGACACAAAGCATGCTAAAGTCAACTACCCTTCAGACATACAAAAGGGTTAATATACATCTTGAGGTAGCTGTGAAGTTATAGTATTGTGACCCACAAGGGGAGATGGAAATTATATTGGTTTATATGTAGCTTACAGAATTCTGTAAATTGTATGCTATGGGTAGTTCTGACATTTAAGTCTATGTACAGATTGTTGTTCTATGCCCTAATAGTTTCCCTGGTGTAAAGAAGTTTTTGTCCCAATGCCCAGTGTTATGTCTGTGTGTGAGATTCTGTTCTATTCAGCATTCTATGTCAGTGTGTGTTAAAGGACCCTGTAGGAATCAACTTAGAAATAAAAAAAGCTAAATCACTGT
This sequence comes from Coilia nasus, assembly GCA_027475355.1. Taxonomy (NCBI): domain Eukaryota; kingdom Metazoa; phylum Chordata; class Actinopteri; order Clupeiformes; family Engraulidae; genus Coilia; species Coilia nasus. Next base: position 8,635,722 of record CM050221.1, read on the forward strand.
TTTCCGCAGAGATATCGAGTCAGTTTTTTTAAAAGGGCCTCTATTACAACTTTAAACACTCATTCACACTCATTGGCCATTCAGAAATATAGTCACATGCCAGACAAATGCTAAATACCAACGTAACAACACACACAAGCTCTGACTTACTTTTATGACAGACCAAAGAGATTAAATTATCTGAGCTGCCAAAGTTTATGAACAGGCCTAAATATAGTAGATACATTAGTTACACTATATACTACGCTTAAATATAATAGATACATCAGTTACACTCAGAGTTTAAATTGGGCCTGAGCCCTCTGGAGCTCAGCTCTGCCTCCTCACCTCCGCAGTAAAGCCAGCCGGATCTGAGCTCCCTCTGCTACAGTATTTATCGTAATACAGTAGAGTGAGATATTGACCACTGTGAGTAAAGAAGGGCTCTCCCTCCTTATAAAAGCCAATTTAACCATTGGATACACTATACAAGGCCTAAATATAATTGACACATCAGTTACACTATAAACAAGGCCTACTACTACTGCTACTAGAAATGATAATAATGAGGAGTAGCTCTACTAGATAGATAGCTATAATGAGTCTGTGAGTTCACTGCCCCTTTACAAAGTGACGACTGCTTTTATTGTGCCACAGTGTTGGATGGACAAGAAAAGGTGTGATACTGCAGCTCTATCTTTTTAATTTTCGGTGCTGTAACCAAGACAGAGGATGAAACAAAGAAGAAAGAGACAAATCAGTCTAATATTTAGGCATAATGTATGTGTCTTTTTGTCAAAGGATCTAGATGTCAGCAAACTTATGTGCATGGGTGTGCATCAGCATTTACATGTGTATTACCACTGGACCACACAACAAAATGTCAGATTGTATTTGGGTTCACTCACGAGGGACAGATGACCTTTTTGCCCTTCTTCCCCTTTGATTTCTCTTTTGCTGATGCATCCACAGTGCAAAGCAACAACACCAGCAACAGAGCAAGTTTACTCCACGCCATTGTAAGTCCTGTAAATAGACACAATGTTATCAGCCCAGATATGTAGTCATTGCTGGAAAAGCAGCTCTTTCCATTAGAAAGTACACAGGCCACACACACTTTACCTAAAATATTTGTCAGCTTTGGCCTAATGAATTTCGGAAGTAACACAAGCTTTTCGTGCCAACGTACTGCAATCTAATTGTACAACATCAATAGGGTTCGGAATAAAGCTGCCTCATCTAACTCTCATACACACGAGTGAGATGACGTGAGTGTTTCACCCTTGTAGTGAAATCAATTAACAGCTACAGATAAGGATGAAGTGGTGGTTAAGCGGGGGAGTCAAAAGTCGGGACTGGATCCAACACGCGCGAGCTCCTAGTCCGCAGTGAAGCTCGCGAGCACAGTAACATTAATCATGACCATCACAACCGCGGGGGAAAATACACTCACAAAAACTACCTCCCGATTCTACACAGCCCGCGAATAATGCGTCAGAGAAGTGACTTGGAGAAGTTATAAAATGCATGAAGTAAACGTAAAAATGCCTTTTAGATTAGACGGTTGCCCTTGAGAATTACTGCATCCCCAAAACTGCATCAAAGCCTTCGCCGTCTTGCTTACCTCTTACAACACAAGGAAGAATGTCAGGACGTCCGACTCACACATGCATCGCTGTCCGCACCCCTAGTCTCTCTTCGTATCACCAACTGAGTGAGTGAGAGTATGTGAGAGTGAGAGCCTCTTTTCTTCTCCGAAGATGGATTCTGCTTGCCAGCACCTGTCCCGACTGCATGCGCAGTGGCTGTGGGTCTCGCGCGACGGAAATTTCTCGGAAAGTCCCAAGCACGAGTTTCTGCTGAATGACCGATTCGCGATTAGTTGGCTGAATTCTATTAAGTTAAAATATAGCTTTTAATTAAGTTAATAATTGAGGTCGGTGATGTCTATGACCAATTACGAAAACAGATTTCTCTATAAAACTCAACAGTCGGTAGGACTACATAACGTACACACTTAGATGAAAACTTGACGTATAATGACGGAGATGAAACTTCTCTCTCTGAGCCCTCTGCTCTGCGTGTGTATGTCCCGTCTGTCAAGAAATATTATAGTGCTGCCTGAATCACAACGGGAGGCGCATGGAGTGCCAAATTAGGCCATGTGATCCGCTGGAATCTGCCCTCCTATTCATGTTGTGACAAAACAAGAGAAGTGAACATTTTTATCCTCAGAGAATAACTATAAATGCCTTTCAACAGGCTCTGTGCCAAGTTATGTTTTTGCTCTTACCTCTCTGTTTTGAAGTACACAGTTCTTTTACTTTTAAAGTGTGAGTTGCTTCAAAATAATTAGCTATCGTGTTATTCACATTATGTAGCTGGTTCTATGTGCTTGCAGGAAAGACACATTTTTACTAATGATCTGTAAGATGGAGATAGTGATCTGCTCCTTGAGGTGTGTGTGAGAGGGAGAGACAGAGAGAGAGACAGACAGAGAGAGAGAGAGTGAGAGCGAGAGAGAGATAGAGAGAGAGCAGAGGGGACAGTCAGCCTGAAACATGGCTGGATGCCAGCATGCTGCAGAGGAGAGACAGAGGAGAAAACAGTTTTCCTCCCTACTCCAATGCACACACACATTCACACACTTAGAAATAGTATTGAAATTAAGATATGTGTATATCTTTCCACTCAAGAACAATAATGATGCACAACCCAACAACAGCTTGAACAAAGCATAGATAGAAAAAGATAGTGAACTTAGTACCCAGGGGGCACATAGACAATGTTGGGAATGACTGCAGGGAGGCCACTGTGGTTGTAAGGACCAGGATAGGCACAAAGCCTACAGATGTAGCGGTGTGTGTGTGTGTGTGTGTGTGTTGTGTGGCAAATATAGCAGTGCGCACATACACACACACACACACACACACACGCTGCACATGTCTGTGTCTATTTTAAGCTGATTCGGACAAGGACCTTCTGCTTCACCTAGGGCAATGTTCGCTGACCTACTACACACACACACACGCACGCACACACACACACACACACAAACACACACACACACACACATACACACACACACACACACAAACACACACACACACAAACACACACACACACACACACACACAAACACACACACACACACACACACACAAACACACACACACACACACACACACAAACACACACACACACAAATAGAGACAGAGAGGGAGAGAAACTTCTGATATAACAATACATTGTCTTAAATGTTTCCTTTCTTTAATTGTAGCACGTAATTCATGCAAATATATATGTGATCTTGTGAGACAGAATTTGTCTAGGGATAAGAGATTTGGTGTAAGAAAACTCACAGGACCTTACAAGATTATTAGTGCTATATCTGTTATTAGACGGGTTTAATCCATTGCTAATTACATTAAGTGGCTGTTATTGCTTTAAGAGGCAGTAAACCCAACAGAACGAAACCACTGACATCCAAAGTTTAAAAATTATTAATAGAAAATATTTAAAAAATATCTTCTTCAACATAACACAAATTTGTTACATGACAAGAATACCTGAATAATGTCTAATAGTTTAATACGATGTTGAGCTAACAGAGTGTAATACTGGGGCAAATTGCAACAGACCCGGCAATTCATTTTTGTCCTCTGTAGAGGGCATCACTTCGCATCACACCGCTAATTTTATCTCAAACACCTTTCATTTCATCTATTTAATCTATCTTGAGCTCTCTAGTGATGTCACTGTAGGGAGATAGTGGTATACAGAACACATGGAATTTATTTTAAAAATGCCTGCCATTACAGCAGCCACATTTAATGGCAACAGGAGAGATATACCTAGTGATTTTTGGTAAATGTTATGACTCAGTGTGTACAAATGTATTTGTTTCATAAATGTGATAGTCTGAGCTTCATTTTAGTACAATTTCAGGATAATATTTTAATTACAACCCTTTCAAAATACAAAATTCTTTTTAATGTCCCCTGTAGTGGACAGCAAGACTTGCTCTCCTGTTCTTTTCAACCACTGTCCAAACTTCAGGAAGCATATAGGGCTGAGTGAGGCAGAATGGATTTTAGGAAAGAAAAGAGGTAAAAAGAAAGAACTGAAAGAAATAAGGAAGGGGGTTCAAAGAAGCCTAAGTGAAAAAGAAGGCAGTGTCAAGAAAAGCGCAAGAGAATCCCCAAAAGAGCTGAAAAAAGGGGACAAGGGGCAAAAGAAATAAGCATGACAAGCCAAACAAGAAGAAACAGCTGGAGTAATGGCCCACTGGTTGTCAAAAAGGGGGAAAGAAGGTACAAGCCCTGACAAACACTGACACTGACACTGATGGAGTCCACTTTCAAATGGCGATAGTGGACACCATCCCAGACAAGGCCAAGTCCCAGATCCAGGGAATGTGGAACTGATGTCAAAAGAAGACTTCTTGTCATAAAATCAAAAGTCACAATGTGTGTTTGAATGTTTTTAGTGTTTTTATAGTTTTAACCTTAAGCATATGGATAGTCCATAAGAAGGTAATTCAGTAATTAATAAAAATTTAGATGAACCAAGTCCTGATGTCCACTACAAGGGACGTGATAAAACAAATAATGTATATATATATTTTAAATAATGTTTGAGACATATTTCTTTCAACCATAGTAATTAAATTATGTAGAAAATATCTTAATCCCAAAACATTTTTTCTTCTGGGTCTCAGCAGGATATGACAGTCTGGAAAACACTAGATAATGCTTATAATTCTGCACTGCCATCTAGATCTTAAATGAGCCTGTAAAATATACATTTTATCAAATACATTGCTAGCCATACTGTCAATTCATTTTCTCTTGTTAATATTGATTGGTTAACTTAAAAATAACCATAAATGACCATATGAATGTATAACTGCAAGCACAATATTCTCTATGGACAAGGACAGTTTTATTGCACTGCAGCTCAGCACCATGGAGAGGCCCACAGGAAATTGCTTGGTGCTGTCAACTCAACATGTCAGAACAACAGAACAAGTAAAACTGGGCATGTGGGTGTGAATGGGACAGAATTTCTGACTGCCTGATGCCTGAGCATCACCCTCCACTAAAGAGAAATTCTCTTTCTCCACCTCAACTGGTATATACAGAGGTGTGACATTACCTCATAGGTGCATCACAACTTGTCAGTTTAACCGAGTCATCTAGCAGATACCTATTCCTGGAGGGTAACTGTATTTAAAGGTGGCTGTATTTAAATCTTCCCTGAGAGTGACAGAAGCCCCTTCATTTAGCCTTTCTTTTATCAGAATTGGATTCGATGTATGTTGCTCATAAAATGTAGATTATTTCTACAAGGTTTGATGGATATGTGAAACGTCTGCATCATAAACCATTTTTTTCTAATTGATATTGGTGGCTCAAAAGGTTAGTCTTAATGAGAAACACAGCCATACCTCACATTGCAGGGCTTACAGCACCTTTCAGTTGTCATTTGTGTTAGCTGGCTGAGCGGGAGTCTACTAGATTATGCTGAGGTGGCTAAATGCTGACATGGCCATTTACCTGCACCAGAGAGCCGCTACTATACATGCCTCAGACCCTACTTTATCTTGGCAAATACATCCACCTCTGGAATACTGAATAGCTTATCATTTATGTGCAGACTGTGCAAAAGTCAGTTGTTTTAGCAATGTGACATATACACACATACAAACATATTTCTCAGGGTCCTTAGCATGACCGCAGCTAGGACAGTATAGGTTTAGTCAGAGTTTTTTTTTTCTTCTTTTTCTTTTGACGATTTTGTGTTGAAGATTACCAGAACTCTGAAAGATCATCCAGATCATCCAGATGTTACAGAACACAAGGTCTTTGTGCCTGCCCACCACCCCCAAAAAGTCGGCAGACCAAAATCGTTTTTTGCGGAATACCTCACCAACCCTTGCAACCAACAAGTTTTTTTTTTATACCTTGGGTTCAACAAGGTGTATACACTTTCATAAATAGTCATTTGGTGTGCAGCGCCACCTAGAGAAAATTGTATAGGGTATGTAAAAATTGAGATTTTCAATCACCAGTATCTTGGCCGGAGAAAGTCATTACTGCATCAAATTTGCCATGTAGGATCACTGCTCGTAAACTTTGTTACATAGGGGACGATATAATTCCCAAAAATTGCATTATGGCTAATAACTATAAAATGATAAGGAACAGAAACACAAACCCTTTTTCCCCATAGACAGAAATAGATGTGTACAGAGGGATAATGCCATTTTCACTGGGACCGCATGAAGCCAGATTTTCGATTCTCGGCTTGGTCACGTGTCTACTGAGGTCTACTGTGCAAGCTCGAGAGCCAGCCAGACATTGACCACAAACCCGAATACCATAAATTGTCTAGTAGATGCTCAACCACAAATCAGACAGCGTACAGTATTTTTTTTTAGGAGCATCTTTTCTACCGTTATAGCTGAAATCAAGCTTATTGGAGTGAAAGGCCAATACTGTACCTGGGGATTTGATTCTTCTTCTACTAACTTTGCTTCCAGGCAGACAACTAAATATGTCAAGGGAGCTAGTTAGTTAATTATGTATATACTAAGCTATAGCTCGTAGCATAGCTTAGCCATTTGTCTTTGTGCTTCACTTGCATCGAATAGTAAAATCCATAAAGATAATGACTCCTCTTACAAATGCCAATTCTGATACTTATTGGCAGAAAATACTGCTGGAAATGTTTCCCTAAAGTAAACAGAAAAGTAAACTGGCATGACTATGGCTATTGCTTGTTATCCAAACAGTACGGTAAATTTCCTCCTGTGCAACAGAAAGTCACTAGCTGTTGCTTAATTTGTGATGTCATTTGTAGCATAATTTCACATAAAAGTTCCTTACAAGACAATAACATGACAGATTTCAGAATTGAGAAAAATATGTTTTGCTGTGTTTTCTTTGTTGTACAACATTGTCAAATTCAAGGTGCAGAGCCCTTCTCATGTAAAATTCTTTGATTTCAAGGTGATGCTAAAATGAATGAAAGTCAATGGAATGCTAATAGCTACTTTCACCATGGGTGCTTTAACTTTCACGTATGTTCCTGCCCCCCTGTTTTTTCCCCACATTACCTAAGAAGACCCGCAGCAAACACATTAGGCCACACCTCTTTATATCTGTTAAGAAAAAAAATCCTACTAAACCTATATGGCCGCTCTACACTAATACTAGCGGTGGTCATAATTACATCAGACTCAGGGTCAGATGTATGTACATTTGTGAATGCAACATATTTTGTGCCCTCTCCAGTTTTCAGAAACAGCATACTGTTTGCCTTCATTTTGCATGGTATGTATCATGCCTAAAGCTCATCAAGTAATCAGTGCTTTACAATGGCTTCTACCGTTACTAGCAGTGCTTAAAAAGATGCAATTGAGTGGCATGAGGTTCATATGTTCATCATGGAACAAAAAAGAAAGGAAAAATTCAGTGACGCAGAAGTTGAACTCCTTGTACTTGAGGTCACCTTACATTTAGTTCTATTATAAAATGTTAAGCTAAAACCATTTTTTGTGTGTTAACTTGACAATTGGTGCACCGCAAAGAAAAACATCATTTTTATGTTACATTCGTCCCAACGAGGTGTATCAACTCAGTCCATAAATGGTCATTTGCAGTATACCGCTACTAAATAAAATTGGTACATGAAAAAACTGTGATTTTGAATTGCCAGCATCTTGGGCGGACAAAGTCACTGTTGCATCAAATTAACTATTCACTAAAGTCATTATTCAAACCATCATGCTTTAGAAAGTTTGTCCCATAGGGGGCACTATAATTAGTCATTAGTAAACCACTGAAGTTAGGGATAAAGGATGACGAGGTGATCAGTTCTGTGGAAATAATGGCCAGGTGGAGGCGAAGAACGGAGTGGAGTTCCCTCCGCCAAGTCATTATTTCCACGTAACTGGTCACCTCGAAAGTCGTTATCCTTTTTATCTCCGTTTGTATTCATGATCTGATTTTATATGCATAAGCTACCTAAAAAAATGGTTAATGTGATACTTTATAGCATCCATTAAGAAAACGTAGAGCATGGAAAAGTCATTTAGCCATTAATTTGGCTATGAGAGTTCTCATGGCTACCATTCATAAGCACATTGATATGGAAGTAAGCCAGTTATACAAAGTTAATTCCCACCTCATCAGCCAATAAGAAAATAGAATTCCATTGCTAAGGGAGATAATGAACATTTATTCCATATGGGCATTAGAATTTCCTTTGTGCTGAACTTCACAATACACTGTAGCGGTCATAACATGGACCACTATGCGGTGCATCTAGTTAGAATACAATCAAAGTACATAAAAACTAGACATGCTTCTGTACTTCACACTGGTGCATGGTGTGACCACAACATGATTTTGACACGTTTAATGAAGCTTAAAATTTAGAACCAATTAGCTATAGCGTAATTATGAGTTATACTCTAAATATTGATTAGATGTTACTTTGAATTGTATATCATGCGCCTTATGACTATGGCGGACTAAGGTGAATCTTTCCACTGTCCTCATACAGAACATTTCAGAACACAAAATTGTGCACTAGGCTAGCTGTTTACATCCTTGGTGGGTTTTATACATGTTGTCACTAATTGGGTAACTCCCTGAATATGCCCACCACACAAGAGAGAAAAAAAAACATAAAAGCCTGTTGCAGATTGTTGCACAACATGCTGTTGATGCCCGCTAGCCTAGATCAGTGTTAAAGCGTAAACTCACCTTAAGGGGATATGCTACTGATCGGGGTAACAGCAGAGCTTCAGAGCCTTCTGAAAACAGTTTGGTTTTAAGTCTAGATTTGAAAGCTGCTTTACCACATTTTGTTCTAATAGCAGGTTCTACCAACAGATTTTCCTGATGTGATCTCAGAGACGTAGTTGGTGCATATAGATGAAACATATCCAGACCAGTAGGTAATTGGGTCCCATTCCATTTAATGATTTAAACACAAGAAGCAATGCCCTAAAGTCAATTCCATTACTCCTTCAAATTGGAGTAATGTGGTCAGCACCTTAAAATTGGAGTAATGTGGTCAGATTCTTTTGTTCTTGTAAGAACCCTTGCTGCTGCATTTTGGATCAGTTAAAGCTGCTTGATGGTCTTTTTAGGAAGGCCTGTGAAAAGGCATTTGTAGGAATCAACCCTACTGGAAATAGAGGCATGTACAAGTTTTTCTAGATCTTGTTTTGACATATAACCTCAAAGTTTAGCAATGCTTTTAGGTGATAGAATTTAGTGATTTCTTTCACATGACTGTTGAAAGTTAGTTCACTGTCAATAAAGACACCAAGATTTTTAACAGTATCGTTTGTTTTAAGCCCCTTGTAGTCTCAAGAGCAGTGGTGATCCTAAGTATATCTTCCTTTCTCCCAGATACAATTACTTCAGTTTTATCTGCGTTTAGCTGAAGAAAATTGTGTGACATCCAGTTGTTAATTTGGTCAATACACCCATAGAGAGACTCAAGGGGGCATAGTCATTAGGTGACAAAGCTAAGTAAACTTGGGTGTCGTCAGCCTAGCTATGGTAATTGATTGAGTTGTTCTTGATGATTTGCCCAGGCAGAAGCATATAAAGGTTGAATAGTAATGGCCAAGGATTGACCACAGGTCAAGGACATAGATGCTGAGGTATAGTTTCCAATAGCAACGAAAAAGCTCCTTTGTTGTAAGTATGACTTTAACAATTGATAACTGCACCATTGAATCCAACCCAATGTTCCAGTCGATGTAGTAGTATGCAGTGATCAACAGTGTTAAAAGCTGCACTAAGGTCCAGTAACGCCAAGACTAATGTTTTGCCAGCATCAGAATTAAAATGTATATCATTTATGGCTATAATAAGAGCTGTTTCAGTGCTGTGATTGGCATGGAAACCTGACTGAAACAGAAAGGCAGTTAATTGATTACAACTTTGTATTATTTTCTCCAATAAGTACATCGGCTGATATTGGATGAAGAACAGATTTGAAAAAAAAAAATGTCGGAAAATGTTCAGTTCTGAAGTCCCCTCTCTCTACAGCCAGTGGTTCCAGATGTTGAGCTATTTGCAACTGAGAAGCTATATTCAGTCGTTTTATCAAATTTTCCTTTGGAAAAGATCAAAAGTCATTGCATTTATTAACTGAGAAAAGCTCAGGAGGCAACCGTGATGAGGGATTTGTTAACTTTTCAAAAGTAGAAAATACCCCACGGGCATTGTTAATATTCCTATTTATGATACAAGAAAAGAAAGACTGTCTTGCTTTTCAGAGTTTCCAAATTGTATTTACCAAGCACCTCTTTAAGGATTTGATAATGAATCTGAAATTTAGATTTATGCCAGTTTCTTTCAGTCTTTTTACACTCTCTCTTTAGCAGTTTACCTATTGGATTCAGTTATCAGGGTGCTTTTTGATTGTCAGTGACTTTTTTGGTTTTTAAAGGGGCGATATTATCCATAATATGTGTCATTCTAGAATTAAAATTTATCATTAAATCATCTTCACAGTTTGATGGTTGACTTTGGGTCTGTGAGAGTGCCTGCTCAAAAAGAAGACCTGTGTTATTATTTATGACTCTCCTTCTTACAGACATAGACCTGTTTTGAATGTGAGGTGACATACAAACATCAAAGAAAACACAGAAATGATCAGATATGGCCAAGTCCATAACAGTTGTAGAGACATTAAGACCCTTTGTGATGACAAGGTCAAGGGTATGGCCATGAGAGAGTGTTGGCCCCTGAACATGTTGTGTTAGGCTGAAGATATCAATCAGTGTAAGAAATTCACTGGCATAGCTGTTTTTTAGATTATGGACATGCACTTTGAAATCTCCTGATATAATAAGACTGTCAAACTTCAAACAAATGTTCAACAACAGTTCACCAAACTCAAAGAACCGTTGCTGAAAGTCTTGGTGGTCTGTAAATAGTCAATAATAACATACTAAAGAACACTTAACAAGTGCACTTAAGTACTCAAAAATGTAAAGTTGCCAAATGTTGTCTGTTTGTACTGACAAGATGTTTTGAATTTGTTTTGAATATTTCGCCTCCCTGCATGTTTATTAGTTCTTGTGGCCCTCATGAAATCGAAATTTGGGGCTGATTCTATAAGGGTAGTAAAACTGTTTGCTTGTTCTAGCCAGGTTTCAGTAAGAAGCATAAAATTAAGTTTGTGTGTGCAAATAAGATCATTCATTAAAAATAACTGGTTTGAAAATGATCTAATATTCAGAAGAGCTAGTTTTACATTGAGCGTCGGTATCATATCCTCTGAGGCATTCTGAGATTGTTTCAGAACAGGCAGGAGATTTGACTGATTTACCCCATTGAGAGGATGCACACAAAATTCTTCTTTTCCTTGTAAGCACAGGAATAGAAAATGACCTGGGCATCCTGGGTCCCAGTTTGTTTTCAAAACTACCCTTAATGAAGGGACCAACGTCATATCAGATAGTACAATCATCAAGGTCGTCCCCGCTGCCACTGTTTGTAAACTGTAGCTGTGCACATTCCAAGCCATAGGTTTGTTTATGGGATCCTGCTGCGGGCAGAGGGGTGGTGGTGCTCTGTGTTTTTTGGGTGCTGTAGTAGATGGGTATACAGTTGAAGGTTGTAGGCTGGTAAAGGCCTGCCAATTGTGATAATCTATGTACACTGCTTGTTTAGAGTGTCTTGGGCTAGAAAAGTCAGTCTGGCAATCTGCAGCAGTATCCGCATACTTGCGGGAAACTGCAGGTGGGGTGGTGATGAAGATGGTAAAAACAAATCAGGGTTTTTTGGTGAAGTAGTTGTGGTTTCGATTCTCTGTGTAGGCATCGACACATTCTTGCTGCTTTGATGTATCCTCGCATTCTTGCTCATTTGAGTCCTGAGTGACTCCAGTAGTGTCTTGGTCATCAAGGTCCCGCAGTGTCAAGGAGCTGGATGGTGATACGCCAGCAATCGGATGGTTTCCCAGAACTGTATCAGATACAGACATGTTAGCATGACCGTCTGCACCTGATATCTTCTTAGCAGCCTTGATTGGCCACATGGACCTCTGCTTAAGTCCAATGTTATCAGCGTAATTTTCCTCATAATCTCTGCTCATTTAATGAATATATGACAATGATATTCTACAAGAAAAATGTATGAGGACAGGTAACGCTCCTTATATTCTAAAGTACATTTAAAATAAAAAACATTAATGTTTGAATTACAGTTATGGTTTATGTATGTCCATCAGTGTAGCTTGCCACCAGTATGCTTACATTTTCTGCACTTTTGCTTTAAAATTACATGTTGATGAGGACATGACAACACTCGAACACTTGCAGGAGCCAAGTTACAAAGCAGGAAAGTTATTTCATTATTTAACACTGTTTATTTTTTGTGTTTGTATGCTGGACACTGTCCATTAATGTTAAGTTTACCAGCCTATCATGCAATTGATTTTCAACTTCTAATAAAAAATATATTTTCGATTGAATAGACTATGTTATCTTGGCTAGCTGACCACATGGTGAGCTGCAGCCATTTTAGGCTAAAGTAGTGAATGTTGTCTTGTTGCTATTTAAATTTGAAAATTAAATTAAATTGTAGCCTACATGTATACGGTATAGTGTATGAACCAGGGAAGGATAAAGGTCAATGACAGTTATAATTAATGATTCTGATGTTGGAAAATTACTTTACTCTCTTTCACTCATTCATTCCCTGTCTCTCATTCATTCACCTGTTCACTTCCTCACTCATTCACTCACCCTCTCACTCTCGGTGTCTTGCACCGACCCTCTTTCATCCCTTCACGTCTTTGACATGTTATCCATCTTCTCATCCACCCCCTAACTCTGTCACTTCCTTCTATCTCTCGCTCACTTTCTATCCTTCCCAATCATTCACTCCCAATTACCAACTCACTTCCTATCTTGCATCCACCCACGCACTCAATGAACCATTTACTTAATCTGTCAGTCAGACAGTAAGTGAAAAATAATGACACATTTTAATTCATTTGCCGACCATTTCCATTTAGTGCGCCCAAAGGCAATGGGGATACTGTGCCCGCCAGGACGTTGATCCTGAGAGAAGGCGAAAGAGAGGCAACTTAGTGAGAGAGACACAGACACAGAGACATGATGTAGAAAAAGGGAGGAGGAAGTTGATTCATGATCTGAGTGAGAGAGGCAAACGTCAGCTATGAAAAAAAGTAGAATGAACAGAACAAAAGGAGAAAGGAGGCAAAGACTAGGTTTAAAGCCCTGGACACCCCTCCTCAGAGTCCAGCCAATGTCCAACAGCCAGTGCAGCCAGTGACTCTTCAAGGTCAGGGTAGTATCCTGTTAAAGTTGAAAATAAATGCATAGTTGCCTAGTTAAGCATAAGAAGCAAGCTTGCTATTGATGTTCACATCATGATGTCATGCGCCCTGACAGACACAGTGAGTATAAGCAGTAGGCACATACGACTTGATAAAACCGTTTGCAACCGTCAGGGATGCATTCTAGGCTGAAAGTGTTGCATAATGGTTAGACATTGTGTCAGACTTGCCCAAAAGGTTAGCCTGGGCCCACCGATACTGCCTGTGACACTACATAGAATTTCGCATTCAAGTCAGTCTGGCCAACCTGCCTATTCTTGGCTGTTCCTTTGCTGGAGATATTGGGTTCCAATGAAAAATGAATGGTACGTGTACGCATATGTGATTGGAATCCGTGGTCTGACTGGTTGTAGTTCTGTGCGGTAGTATGCAGACAAATCTTACAGGCCTTTGCTGTTGCTTCCACACAACTTCAAGGAGTTTGCTAACGTCTCTGTGATGATGCAACTTTGCCCTAGTTGGTTAAAAGTTTACTGATGTCTGTGCAGGTGCGTTGTGCGACAGCCCCCAATGAACTCTGAGCACACTGCACTTCTACCTCCTACCCCCACCCTGCCCCCCACACTCAACACATGACGTCTGTCATCTGCTACAGAAATTGAAAAGGTGCGAGCTCAGTCACGTTGCTGCAGGAAGAAGACTTGTGTTCGACTGACATTTTAAATGCCAACCTTTAAATGCCCCCTTCTCGTTGACATATGCAGACACAGACAGATGGGTTTGTATGTCGAATGAGCCTAGTATTATGAGCAGCAAAAAGCATGTGCATGGGTGCAGATGGGACCAGGGACGGGGGGATGTGTCCCCTTCAGATTCAGAGTGACCTCGATTCGTCCCCCCACTTACAGGGCAAAAAAACCCTATGCATCTGCCGTTTGTAAAACCATTACCATTTGTAAAACATGAGACTGACTGGTTAATATTCAGACTGAAGCACAGATGATGTAGTGATGTATAACTCATACTTCTGTTTTAGGGTTGAAATGGAAGAGGAGTCCTATGTGATCAAGACAGTTGGCCAGTGTGAGCAAAGGAGGTGGACAACGTGGGGGGCAGTGATAAAGAGATCCATCATCTGGGCTGACGTGTGCAGGATACCACAAGCACACCTCAGCTTTATGATTAGGGCAACTTATACCACCCTCCCAAGCCCCCAGAACATCAACCTTTGGTACAGCACTGAGGAGAGCTGCTGGCTGTGCGGTTCCCTGAACCCAAAACATGCTTACGCAGGGCCAGTACAGGTGGTGACACGACCAGGTAAGGTTGCTGAGATCCTGGAAGCAGGCTGGAGGCGAATAGCCTGGTAAACCAGCCCCTTGTACTTCATTTCATTTTGTACAGAGAGTCTGGAGCGGAGGCCGTGAGAACCGATTTCTTCCTGGAGATGTGGAAGTTTAAAACAAATGCCTCTGCCTTTACACAATCGCTAACGCCTGGTCGTCATGTATGCAACTAGCCTACCTATGCACAATTCAAATGTAGCACACAAAGTCAATGTCATGGCTCACGAACACACCCTCTGTTCGCTGATTGGATAGGAGTTGCTCGGTCCTCTCACATGCTCCTCTACAGATTCCAGTCCAGACCCTCTGTACAAAATTAAATGAAGTACGAGGGGTGGGTCTACCAGGCTGTCCCTGATGGCCCTCTTCCGGGAAAATTGGAGTGAAACATCAGTGAAGGGTGGCATTTGTTAATTATTGGTATTTGCCTTGTCTGGTTAGGGGATGTGTACACTGTAAAAAGTAAAACATTGCTGTTTTTCATTTGATATGTTTTTTTCCCTTCCAACAGCCTAAAAATATTTTTAAGTAAAATTAGATTTTAGATTAGATTGATACAATATTAAATTATAACAGAAACATAAAATTCAAATTGTACATTAGATCAAAGTACTTTTATTCCATTAAGCCTGACTCGCGCATGTGCACACTTGACAACTGGAGACTGAAAGACGGTTGGACAGTTGCGGTCGACTCTGTTGAGAGGGACCCGTTCATCAGGTAAAATTTACCAAAATGACAGGTCTGCGTTATCCTTGCCGTTTATTTCAGCACTCATAACATATTTTTTATAAGGTGAATAGCTGAGACCTCCTTGGCACCGTTTTTACAGCAACACGGACGCTTATTTTCTCGTTGTCGGTAAGCGGTGTTGATGATAGTGATGAGGAGTGTATGAAACATGTGCTATATAGATAAACTTGTCTTGCCTTACGAAATTAATCATACTGAAGAAACATTGTGAAGATATGATCAGCCTATTCGGCGGTGGCAAAGTTTGCAACATTTAGCTAAACTCTACTAGATGAAGATGTTGGAGCTAGTAGGCTGTCACTGCAAAGTGAGATAACTTAAGTGGATCTTCCAAATAGAGTATACCGGCACTTATCTGGACTAACAACATAACCATAAAGACAACTTGTTACACACTCAGTAAAACATTTTATTGTATGCACTGCTGATCGTACACTAGGTCCAGCGTTCGTTGCTGCGTTGCTAAATGATAGCAACTCACCAGGAGGCTTCACCAACTCTACACTCATTCTCCGACCACGAACTGAATTGGCTTTGATGACCATCAGTTCTTGGCAATTGCTCATTTAGACACTCACGTCTAACAGGTTCAAAACTGTGTGGCTGCGTAAATACTATTTATGGTTCTTGCAACCTCTTCCTCATCCCAGCTAGTGGCAGTTCTAGCAAAGATCATATAGATTAGAACCAGTCTCTGCTGAGGCTACCTTCTGAAGTCCCCAATGTGACGTCATCACCAAATTCGTTAAAAAACAAAAAGGACAATAAATGGTCTTAAACAGATTTTGGAGATTTTTTTTAAATGGTATACATATCTTGAGTGCTTTAAGTACCTACTAATCGACAGTGGTGGTTAACCTGCAAGATGCCCTTTAACTTTAGAAAGGGCACCAGAATGTTTCTGCAAGCACTAAAGTTAGACGCAGCAGTGGAGTGAAAATGAGCCTTTGTGTGCCTTCTGTGTGTAATTTATGAAATGTAGATGTGAGGTTCAAGTCCCAAATCTTTATCGATACCAACTGTAGCGTAATAAGTGTAGAGAAAATAGAGGAAGTAAACAGAATGAAAACCAACATATGACATAGACCTGCAGAAAAAACATTAAGGACCATTAAGACCTATTTTCGGACCCAAAGCCATTGTAGGAAAACACCAGTTGCACTACATTAACGCTGAGCCCCTAACAGAGAGCGCCAATTAGGCTAAGGTAACTATGGGGAGAAAGCCGTTATTTTTAATGTCACTACTAGCATGGAAAACTACCAGTATGAAATGAAATGTCATGGGGGGTTCTGATTGGCTGAGAGCTCTCTGCATTGGAAAGAGGAACTTAGTTCTGATTGACTGAAGGCTCTCTGCAGTGGAAAGGAGAAGTGGTGCTAGGAGAGAATAAAGGGCCAGAGCGCAGGGCTGTTAGTTGAGACTTGTCTGGGAGGCATCCCTGAGACATTCTTCAGGGATGCTTCTTAGGTGACTCTCCGGGTTGATCAACTCTGTCGTCTCTGGAGACTAGACAGCCAGCCGCAGTGGGTTCACTTTGCTATACACTTAGTGTATTTTTGGGTCTTTTGCCTGTATGCACTTGTGTGAGCTGAGGTGAATAAAGTTTTTTGTCAACAACTGAGTTCCACGACTTCGCTTGGATTATTGCTACGAATTGGCTGACAACGGTGAAGACTGCCTTTCCTGTCGGAGGTTTCCACGACATAAGTTGCAGTGCTAGGGGTGGCCCGGTGTTCCGGCTGGGCTGATGATCAGTTTACAGTTTTTCTCAATTGCTTAAACACATTTTCTGAAAACATGCCTCATACTCTCAGAACTCTACACACAAGTCAAAACAACACACACACAATGGGCAAAACCCCTCACTTCCCCTGCAAAATGAAACTTTGCATTCAAAACAGTATTATTTCTTCTCAAAATGCTATTTTGTTGTCAAATGACACACACAAACCATCACATGAATAGACATTTATAACAACCAGTTGAACCCTGATGTGCTTAATGTAAAACACTATGATAAATGGAAAACACTTCTTCTCCATTTATCATAATCATTTAGGCCTTTTTTTGTTCAGTGTTACCCTTGCTATAGACAGTACATACATAAGTGTGCTATATTTTAGAATATTGTTTTTATACTCAGAACGCACATATATATTGTTACAAATATATGTTATGTTTTCCACAAAAATAGTGTACACACTGTGCATCCCAATCAACACAAAGCTGCACCTACAGTGGTCTATATACAATAGAACAGAAGAATTTACTGTAGCCTATAGTTACAAACAAAAAAAAAAATTACGCTGCATCCTTTCTTCTGTTTTTGTGTGGCCACGGCACTTCATCCACATCACATGCAATGTTTTTCCTGGCCTAGCAGTGAATCCATCTATGAAAAGCATCAATTGCTATATTTCCACTTGCGTCTTCCATAGCTTAGAGAAAGGGTACACACATTTGTGGATTTTGGTCATACACTTTCATCTCCAGTCAAAAAAAAAATTCTCAATTGTGTTGAGGATTGTAGAATATGGAGAGAGATGCGTAAACAACTAAACAACTACTGTAAAATAATTTCGTTGACCAAATGGTCAACCAAAATGGCTCTGATCTCATCAGATTACGGTGCTTTCTCATCCTCGTCCGTGTCCTCCCCGTCCTCCTCCTCTTACTCTCACTCCTCTAGCTGTGGCTCTGCCTCTTCCAAAGCTCTGATAGCTAATAGTAAAGCTGTGTGACAGGTGTTTGCCGATGTGATGAGTCAGTGTGCATAGTAGGGCAATTGACTTTAGAATTTTGAATCACTGTGTGTTCCTTGTGAAAACAAGAGATTTTTGTCATGGAAATTGTGCCAAACGCAGAGAATTGTCTATAGTGTTTTGAAAAAAGTGTGTTTTAGAACTGCAATTTGAGTGTAAAGCAGGAATTGTGTTTATAGTTTAGCAGAATTGGTTCATGGGGTTGGTGCATGAGTTACATGTTGTGGTCATTGTGTCTGAAGTACAAGGAATTGTGTTTAAACAATTGAGAAAAACTGTAACTGGTGATTCCTGCATAATTTCTCTGAATATTCATCACGCCTCTGCCTAGGCCAGGCATGTCCAAAGTCCTTTCCACCGGCCTGCGCATAACTGCTTGGCCACGCAGAGGACAGGTCTGGGGGAGGTGTTAATAGTCTTCACTGCCTTGCCATTTCTTTTGGCAATTATTAATTATTAAAAATTATTACTTGTTCTCGCCAAGGGAGTAGGAATATATCCGGAAGTTGAAGCGCCCATGGGGAAATCTCAACCCGGAAAGGGCCCAATAGCATGTAGCATTCCGTTGACTTCCATTCATTTTAGCGTCACTTTGAAATCAAACATGAGAAGCCATCCGTACCTTGATATTGGCATTGTTGTAAACCGGAGAGGACACAGCAAAACATATTTGCTTCGATCGGAAATCTGTCATGTTATTGCCTTGTAAGAAACGTTTATGCTGAAATTATGCTAAAAATGATGCCATAAATCATGCGACAGCTAGTGAGTTTCTGTCGCACAGGAGAAAATTTACCGTATTGGTTGGATAACAAGCTGTAGCCACAGTCAGTCCCGTTTAGTTTTCTATTCATGTTGGGGAAACATTTACATCAATATTTCCCGAAAAATAAGCTTAGAACTTGGTATTTGTTTGTAAGCAGAATCGCTATCTTTATGGATTTTACTATTCGATGCAAATGAATTGAGAAAGATGGCTAAGCTAAGCTACACGCTATAGCTTGTAGTTTACATGCTAACTAGCTAGCTCCCTTGACATGCTGGCTTGCAAGACTGCTTGGAACCAAAGTTAGTTGACGAAGAATCAAGAGCCTCCCATTCCACTAAGTGATTGCGGCTATAACGGTAGAAGAATACTTATTAAGAAAATTATCGTATGCTGTATGATTTGTGATTGAGCATCTACCACTCAATTTATAGTATTTAGGTTCGCTGGCCGACGTGATCGTATGTCACCCCGCGCTTGCGCAGTTGCCTGGTGACCAATTAAAAATCTCAAAATCGTGCTTCAACAGCTCCCATTCAAAACGACGCCATCCCACGGTCCATTCTCTTCTACTGTCTATGGTTCTCGCTGGTCCGCCATCACTTTGAAAGTCTTCTGTCGCGCGCTGGTTGGTCCGCTGAGGTAAAATGCAGTGTCGATCAGTAGCCAATGAGCTACCGGCATCAGGAAATGTCCCCGCCTCCTTACAGATGTAAAATCGACGCCAGAACTTAAGCTAGAAGCTTGTCAAAACCGAGAAAGACCAATCGAAAAGCGGAGGTTGTTAAATCGAAAACACAATATGAAAGGATGTTCTCCTTTGCAGAATTTGATTTCTTGGTTGCAGATTTAGAGTTTTGAACATATAATTGTGTGGTTTGGTTCTTAGATTTTGGTTTTTGGTTCTTAGATTTTGTTTTCTGCGTCTCAATATCATAGACACTATTTTGACGCCATAGTACCAACCCAAAGTATATCGACATTGTAACAGTTCTTGTTTTTTCACCACAACACACTTACTAGTTTGCCCTTTGGTAGGCATTATTCACATTTTTTTTTCACAAAGAAAAATCATACATCTTGCTATTATGTCATGTGATTTTGCTATTATTAGCATAACAACACAGCAGGGTTAGGTTCTTTAATACGGACGTTTATTTGACCAATGAACACTGTAAAAATGGGGAAAATAATATGTAATCACAGCATTCACAAGAACACTTCAAAACGACATGATGACCTCTCGGATATCTTAAGTTGCTTCTGCCCCCACAATCGCAACAGCAAGCGAGCCAGGATGAGAATGGACGCTGTTTTCCGTGATGTCCCACTCTGGGAGAAAATGATATTTGTGAAGCTCACATATGTTGTGGAAAGCACAGGCAATTACAACGTCAGGCACAGAACCGGTTGCAATGCTCACTGAACTGCAGTGTGACAGTCTGTCGGAGTCGACACCAGCTGGATAAAGACAGGTTCCAAGAGATTCGGAGATTATTACACTCAACATACCTGTGCAAGAAGACATCCTTACTTTTGAACTTTAACAAGAACCGCGTGAGGATAAGACTAAATGACTCTCGCTTGCACGACATCTTGCGCATCAAAACCAAAGCGTTTGAGCCAGACTTAGCATTTTTGCAGCAATCGAAATCTCAGTACCACCCATCACATTAGTGCAGGAGAGTTATTTGTTTAGTCTTCTTGGGCAGGCTAAATGAATTCTAAAAATGTGTGTGTGTAATTTTGATCAAAACTCTTAGTGGTTTGTACGTCTAAATAAGATAACTGTTAGTGCTATTTTCTTGTTCACATGGTATAAATTCACGTTTACAGTTTACATGTAACAGTGAATAATAGTATGTTATGTATAACAGTGAATTATGAATAGTGTTTTTTTTTCACTCAGACTTTTTCTTCATTTTATTACTGGTCTTCAAATATAAAATGTACAGTAATTTTGGTAAACACACATTATCATTTGTGTTCTATGTGTACATTAAGTACTTCATTTGCATATTGTTATTATTATTAAAAGTACTATTAATATTATTATTATTGTTAATCCTATTGTGTTATTATCGTGTCGTTACAATGGTTGGCCCTCACACATGTTCACTCACCAAATCCGGCCCCCCTGGCAAAAAGTTTGGACACCCCTGGCCTAGGCTACAACTTGCCTCGGCCCCCATATCTCCATGCCCGAAGCCTGTCCCAGAGACAACGGTAGAAAGTTTTGCTGAATAAAGAGTATTTCGGCAATGAAAGTCTAATGAACAACTATACCAGTATTATCCACACACACAATAAAAACGTGCTGCATGAACAGTAACAAAATTCACACACATTTAAAAGTGGTTTACCGGAGAAGGTTCGAATCAAAGAAAGGAGATCACTAGAGCCAACATTGGTGCCAGTTTGAGTTTCATCCTACTACGCCATGAATCGCTGAGCTTGTTGTCTTTCAGACTCGTACATACTGTAACACTGACCTTATTTGACACAAGTTACTGTACGTGAAACGTACGTGAACATAAACGCCCATGTTAACTGTGATATCACAAGTTAACATACACAAACGCTGCTCATTCAAGCCTTGAAAATGGCTCATCAAAATGGCTCCAGACCAGACATCCACTTTTTTTTAACACCAAGCGTCATCCCAACTTTTTTTTCTATCTCGTCCCTTCCACCTTTAATGCACGCACATGGTATTCACGCAGACAGACAGTTGACATTGTTATATCATAACAGGGAGTGATATTTTTTATTATTTTCTCAAATTAATCATATTCATGTTGTTATTGTACAAATGCTGCAGGCAGCTTTTTTTTACCCTGCATTGTACCAAAAGTGTACTGAACCGTAGGGTCTGAACCGAGGTACATACTGAACCGTGACTTTTGTGTACCGTGCTACCCTGCTGTTCAGAATATTACAGCCCGAGTTGCTACCTGACGGCGTTTTAACAGATGTTTACATCTATCACATTTTAACATGTGGATGTAGTGATACTTTGCACAATGCCAAGCGATTTGGGCAGGAAGTTTATCCAGGCTTCACTGACACTGGTAAGTTCTTCTTTGCCAAGTCACGGTTGTGTTTGTGGTGTCAATTTCCAGTTGAACTGGGAAGAATGTTGAATATAGCTTAATTTCACTGAATTGTTTGGGGAATATTTACAGCAGACAAAAATAATGTTAAGTATTAACAACTTTTAAACTTAAAAACCAAAGTGTTTCAGGTTTGCTCGATTGCTCTTCATTATTACCCGGATCTTTGTCACAGTAAATTAAAATTGAATTTTGAGAAGTATGTTTGTATTGTGAGATTGTGGTCATTTTGTAACCTGTCAAGGACAAAGATTATCAGAAGTCCTAAATGCTACATGTAGCATATGGTAGTGAGGTGGACTACTATTTTTTCTTGGTATTGCCGTTTCAAAAGTCAAACCATAGTCTGCAATTATTTATGCAATGATTTTGACCCTGCGGATGTGTCCACGCCACAGATTACCTCCCGCACTCACCCACCAATGCACCTACATAAAAAAAGTTGGTTATACCTGCTAATAATGGTTGCACATTTACTCTGTTCAGTAACATGTGTCTGTCACACGCAACTGAGTATGGTCAGCTCTTATTCATTACTATGTTCTGTTTAGCAGGATATGCCAGGCGATGGACTGGAGCCGCCAATGGCAATCTTAACAATTGCAGTCAGAGATGGCAACCTGGCCCCCCATATGGACAGACAGACACACACACAGATGGACAGGATCATTGCAATGCCTGGTTAGTCCCTCCAGAGAGCAGATAATTAGCAAGACAGACACCAAGGTTCGCATTGACAGAGGTCCTCTCTAACAGAGGTCGCCAATCCATCGATGTCGATCGACTGGTCGATCTCGGAGGCTTGCCCTGTCGATCTTGGGAAAAAGTAATTCGGGAGAATAAATGTAGAAATACATTACCGTATGTCTGATTGGCGTTCAGGTTGCCTGACTTCCATATAGGCCACAAGGTGAACCACGAAAAGTCTTTCAGAAATTGAATCTCGCTCCGCAGTCGGGGAACTACACAATCTTTAGTTCATAAAAAAGGACAACTCATGTTAAGCTAACAGCAAAAAGTTCGCCACGGAAAATCCTGCCCAATGTTTACGGCAAGGCATTTAATGCAGACCTAGCTTCGTCATGGCGTAATAAGATTTTGGTTTGTGAGTGGTAGCACTTGGGCTACACCAATCATATAGCTGCTTTTTGTCAACAGAACGGCAAGATGGCTGCCCCCCGTATTCTGAGCGTATGACCATTCACACCGGACATGTCAGCGTATTCAGTGCTGGAGCGGGAAGCCCCGTCTTTAAATGCACTTGGCCAATGTCTTTAGGTGCACATAGCCATGTTTCCCTATCTCTCACTTTAGTAAACACAATATGTGTTTCTCTGGTTTTATTTCCTTACTTTAAACGTTGTTTAGAAAGCAGCACTGCACCTATAGTGCAACTTGACACTTTGATAAGGCCAGTGGTTCTAAATCATGTAGGCTGATCACTGTCAAAGCCTTTATTCACTCCCGGTACAAGAAAAACTAACGCGTTTTAACCCCTTCCATAAACTCTACCTCTTTGCCAACAGTCACTTTGCCTACATCGGGTAAATAAATTAATAAATGTAGTGACTTATGGACCTCAGTTTTGCCTAGTGGCTTGTTGACTAGATTTACCAAACCAAGTAGGAAACACTGAATGACAAGAACGAGGTTACTATTTTTTTATAGCTCGAGTGGTCGACAGAAGACCGATTGAGGCTCTTCTTGCATTAAGACTCCGACGAAGAAATCTAAAGCGATATCTTGCTTCTTCCTATTAAGAACATAAAAGCTCCACCACTATTACCTACAACATGTTTGACTGGACAGCGTGACAACTTCAAAGGTATTTCAGTTTGTGTGTTTATGTAGGATAGTCAATGCCCTTGTAGTGCAGATCTGATATGATAATCCCACTATTGATAGCTTTCCAGCGTTTGTTTCATGCAGTTGTAAGCGAGTGGTAATATTTTGCAGACAGTCGCGGGGTTTTTGAGGTATTCCCTGTGTCAACACATGCATTGATAGCACAGTTGACATGAATTGTACAGCGGTGCCTATAGCTTTCAATTGGATTTTGGCTGAATACGCTCAGAATACGCGCAGAAAAATAGACTCGGTTTCTATTCTCTAGCTGCAGTCCGTATTCTGAGCGTATTATACGCTCAGAATACGCTCAGAACACGGTTGCGGTGGGAATGGTCTCATCTGCTAACGTGCATTCTAAATGAATACGCTCAGAATACGCTCAGAATACGCCTACGTGCTGAATACGCTGAGAGTTTGGTGTGAAGGAGCCCTAAATGAATATGGACACAATATGGCCACGCGCTGAACACGCAGAGAGTGCGGTGGAAATGGGCCCTATAGCTTTCAATGGGATTTTGGCTGAATACGCTCAGGGCTCATTCACACCAAACTCTCTGCGTATTCAGCGTGTGGCCGTATTCTGAGCGTATTCATTTAGAATGCATGTTAGCGGATGAGACCATTCCCACCGCCACCGTGTTCTGAGCGTAGAATACGCTCAGAATACGGACTGCAGCTAGAAAATAGAAACCTAAGGGCCCATTTCCACCGCACTCTCTGCGTGTTCAGCGCGTAGCCGTATTCTGTCCGTATTCTGTCCGTATTCATTTAGAATGCACATTAGCGGATGAGACCATTCCCACCGCCACCGTGTTCTGAGCGTATTCTGAGCGTAGACTACGCTCAGAATACGGACTGCAGCTAGAGAATAGAAACCGAGTCTATTTTTCTGCGCGTATTCTGCGCGTATTCAGCCAAAATCCCATTGAGGCCAATGCAATTCATGTCAACTGTGCTATCAATGCATGTATTGACACAAGGAATACCTCAAAAACCTAGCGACTGTCTGCAAAATATTACCACTCGATTACAACTGCATGAAACAAACGCTGGAAAGCTATCAATATTGGCCATCATATCAGATCTGCATTACAAGGGCATTGACTAGCCTACATAAACACAGAAACTGAAATACCTGTGAAGTTGTCACGATGTCCAGTCAAACATGTTGTAGGTATAATAGTGGAGCTTTTATGATCTTATTAGGAAGAAGCACGATTTTCCTCGGAGTATTCTCAATGCAAGAAGAGCCTCAATCGGTCTTCTGTCGACGACTCGAGCTATAAAAATAGTAACCTCGTTCTTGTCATTCAGTGTTTCCTATTTGGTTAAATAAATCTAACGGCAGTAAGCCACTGGGAAAAGTTGAGGTCCATACGTCACTACATTTAATAATAACATGTATTTGTCCGAGGTAGGAAAAAGGCTCACGCGCTGAATACGCTGAATACGCAGAGATGGCCGGTGGAAATGGTCATACGCTCAGAATACGGCCACGCGCTGAACACGGTCAAGGCGGTGGAAATGAGCCCTAAGGGCTCATTCACACCAAACACTCTGCGTGTTCAGCGCGTGGCCGTATTCTGTCCGTATTCTGAGCGTATTCATTTAGAATGCACGTTAGCAGATGAGACCATTCCCACCGCAACCGTGTTCTGAGCGTATTCTGAGCGTGGACTACGCTCAGAATACGGACTGCAGCTAGAAAATAGAAACCAAGTCTATTTTTCTGCGCGTGTTCTGCGCGTATTCAGCCAAAATCCCATTGAAAGCTATAGGCACAGCTGTACAATTAATATAAACTGCGCTATCAATGCCTGTATTGACACAGGGAATACCTCAAAAACCTAGCGACTGTCTGCAAAATATTACCACTCGCTTACAACTGCATCAAACAAACGCTGGAAAGCTATCAATATTGGGGTTATCAGATCTGCACTACAAGGGCATTGACTATCCTACATAAACACACAAACTACAATACATTTGAAGTTGTCACGCTGTCCAGTCAAACATGTTGTAGGTAATAGTGGTGGAGCTTTTATGTTCTTAATATTGTGTTTACTAAAGTGAGAGATAGGAAACATGGCTATGTGCACCTAAAGACATTGGCCAAGTGCATTTAAAGACGGGGCTTCCCGCTCCCGCGCTGAATACGCTGACATGTCCGGTGTGAATGGTCATACGCTCAGAATACGCCCACGCGCTGAATACGCCCACGCGCTGAATACGCTCAAGGCGGTGTGAATGAGCCCTTAGGGCCCATTTCCACCGCACTCTCTGCGTATTCAGCGCGTGGCCGTATTCTGTCCGTATTCTGTCCGTATTCATTTAGAATGCACATTAGCGGATGAGACCATTCCCACCGCCACCGTGTTCGAAACATTGGCCAAGTGCATTTAAAGACGGGGCTTCCCGCTCCCGCGCTGAATACGCTGACATGTCCGGTGTGAATGGTCATACGCTCAGAATACGCCCACGCGCTGAATACGCCCACGCGCTGAAAGAGCCTTAATCGGTCTTCTGTCGACCACTCGAGCTATAAAAAAAATAGTAACCTCGTTCTTGTCATTCAGTGTTTCCTACTTGGTTTGATAAATCTAGTCAACAAGCCACTAGGCAAAACTGAGGTCCATAATTTATTTACCCGATGTAGGCAAAGTGACTGTTGGCAAAGAGGTAGAGTTTATCTTAACGTTATGGAAGGGGTTAAAACGCGTTCGCTTTCCTTGTACCGGGAGTGAATAAAGGCTTTGACAATGATCAGCCTACATGATTTAGAACGATGTCAAATATTCCACTGGCCTTATCAAAGTGTGAAGTTGCACTATAGGTGCAGTGCTGCTTTCTAAACAACGTTTAAAGTAAGGAAATAAAACCAGAGAAACACATATTGTGTTTACTAAAGTGAGAGATAGGGAAACATGGCTATGTGCACCTAAAGACATTGGCCAAGTGCATTTAAAGACGGGGCTTCCCGCTCCCGCGCTGAATACGCTGACATGTCCGGTGTGAATGGTCATACGCTCAGAATACGCCCACGCGCTGAATACGCTCAAGGCGGTGTGAATGAGGGCTCATTCACACCAAACTCTCTGCGTATTCAGCGCGTGGCCGTATTCTGAGCGTATTCTGTCCGTATTCATTTAGAATGCACGTTGGCAGATGAGACCATTCCCACCGCAACCGTGTTCTGAGCGTATTCTATCACCATAGAAACATATTGTACGGACAGAATACGGCCACGCGCTGAATACGGAGTGTTTGGTGTGAATGAGGGCCCATTTCCACCGCACTCTCTGCGTGTTCAGCGCGTGGCCGTATTCTGTCCGTATTCATTTAGAATGCACGTTAGCAGATGAGACCATTCCCACCGCAAGCGTGTTCTGAGCGTATTCTGTCCCCATACAAACCTATTGTATACGCCCACGTGCTGAACACGGCTACGCGCTGAACGAGGCGGTGGAAATGAGCCCTGAGCCCTCAGAATACGCGCAGAAATATAGACTCGGTTTCTATTCTCTAGCTGCAGTCCGTATTCTGAGCGTATTATACGCTCAGAACACGGTTGCGGTGGGAATGGTCTCATCTGCTAACGTGCATTCTAAATGAATACGCTCAGAATACGCCTACGCGCTGAATACGCTGAGAGTTTGGTGTGAATGAGCCCTTAGATTCTACAGTACTCTCTGATACAGCTGACTGGCGAAAAAAAAACAAAGGAGCACTGTAATCGGCATGTGATTGGCCAGTTTCGCCAGTATAGTAGTTTACACCATAGACATACTATATGTATAGTATGTCTATGGTTTACACACCCACCACGGAAGTTTCCTAAAAACACAGCCTACATTTGACTACATTGGGGCTTCTTGTTCGGGGAAAATCCCGGGGGGATGTTTTTGTGCATGATTTTTAAGCGTATCGGCATTTTATGAAAGCGTCTCTGCAAAACTTGATGCGTATCGGCGAAAAAAGAAGCGTATCAGTGCCGATACGCTTAGACGCTTTGGGGAAAACACTGGTTCTCGTTGCTTGAACCTTTCAACCAGGAGGCCTACGTTCTCATGGTAAATGCAAGCGCATGCATTTCAAACACTGGCTCTAGGCTCAGTTATGTGGAAAGGCCTGAGATGCAGGAACTGCCATATGATTGGACTCATCCTTGGTCACCTCTGAATTGAACACACTGTGCAGCTCCTTTAGTGTCTTTGTCAGGACAAATCTTTCATGCTTTGTTTTTAGTTATGGTGTCTTTTTTGCCAGGTAGTTGCCTGTTGTTTTCATCCCAGGTCAGAAAAGCAAAGACTCTCTCTCTCCGTGAGGCCTTTCTTTGTAAAATCACTTTCTTTGCCTTTTTCGTTTTTGTCTGACTCTTTTTTCTCTCTTTGCAGGTCCTTCCTGACTTGTTCATTTCTATGTCTTGCTTGAGCCAATTGTTTTTTCAGTAAGAAAAGTTATTTTCGTAGTGCCGAATTTCTGTTCTTTAGACTTTCAAATCTCCTTCGCTTTTTCCTGTCTTCCTCTGGTGTGTGGAGGATGCCAATGGCTTGCCAGCAAAGGAAGACAAAGGTGATGGAATGGGGTGTTGTTGACACGGAGGAGACACAACAGGTTCTGGTGAAGACTGAGGTGACTGGATGGGCTGTACTGGTGGAGACTGGGGTCTGACAAGCTCCTCCAGCTCCTTAAAGGACTCTGGCAAAATCATGATGTTCATGATTCCGGGTCCGAACATCCGGGTCAGAGGACGGGCAAGATGGTGGTGTTGTAGTACATCCGAATTGTACCCAAGGGGGTAGGAGCATAGGCAGAAGTTGAAGCACCCATGGGGAAATCTCAACTCGGAAAGGGCCCAATAGCCTTTAGCATTCCGTTGACTTCCATTCATTTTAACGTCACTTTAAAATCAAATAACTCCACATGAGAAGGACTCTGTGTCTTGATATTGGCATTGTTGTAAACCGGAGAGGACACAGCAAAACATATTTGCTTCGATTGGAAATCTGACATGTTATTGCTTTGTAATAAACGTTTATCTGAAATTATGCAAAAAATTACATCACAAATCATGTGACGGCTAGTGAGTTTCTGT
The DNA here is from genome assembly GCA_027475355.1 of Coilia nasus. Classification (NCBI taxonomy): domain Eukaryota; kingdom Metazoa; phylum Chordata; class Actinopteri; order Clupeiformes; family Engraulidae; genus Coilia; species Coilia nasus. The sequence goes on from CM050221.1 coordinate 8,664,728, forward strand.
CACACAGGAGAAAATTTACCATACTGTTTGGATAACAAGCCGTAGCCATAGTCATGCCTGTTTACTTTTCTATTCATTTTGGGGAAACATTTACATCTGAATTCTCGAAAATTCCATTCTCTTCTACTGTATATGATTGTACCTGCTACTGGCTAGTTTGCTACGTAGAAGCTACTGCTGTAACGGTCGAGTGGTAAGCACTGTATAGAATGCAGTGCCTACTAAGGTTTCGGACACAGGGTACAAAAAGTATTTACAAAATACATTTGTTTAGGTGAAAATCGAAGTAAGTGTTTTTTGACATTGACACGGAATGACATCTGGATATGTATTTCATGATCACCGGATGAAAAGATGAAAATATCAAATATTTAAGAGAGGTAAACTCACCTTGCGTTATCACTTCAGGGGTCTTCAGGGGTCCTTTTGATGATGTTACAGATTGTCATGTGACTATATTTTTTATATTTCAAAATGGCATCTTGATCTCATTACACTGAATGACTACTAATGAACCAAATAGTTGGAACAAAAGTCCCCTGTTGATTTTAATATCAAAACAAAGCAATAATGCAAAGTGATTTTAATACAATAGTAACACCTTTTAAAATATGCCTAGAAAGTGAAAAAGTAATTGTGTTTTTTTTATAGAAATATTTCAAGATTTGATAGTGATATTGAAGTTCGGACCATTACACTGAGTGACAATTTTGGACTTCAAGAGATTATTTTACAGATTTATTCACAATTATTTTTCTGTAAATGTAAGTGAAATCATAAAGTAGACAATGCAGTTTAACCCAAAAAAGTCTTATATTCATTTGTGTCTTATATACTTATCTATTTATATACAGTCTTATATACTTATATTTATATATATATATATATATATATATATATATATATATATATATATATATATATATATAAAGTCTTATATTTATTTACAGCCATATATATATTTTTGTGTATGGTTAACAAGATTTTTTTTCCATTTTATGTTGAATGGAAATTAAGTCATTTTGTGACTTGAGTTAAATTATTTCCATTTTGGTGCACTGAAATTGTCATATCAGTGTTGTGTTGTAACTTCAGTTGACAATTTCAATTTCATCTTGCTATTTTATTTTAGTTTTACTTAAAAAAGACTAATGTAACTATGCAACTAATGTAAACAGTTCAGCTTTGCATCTCAAAACAATATTGTACCTACAGTTGATAAATAGTCAAACATGGTTAACAAGTAATTTTTTCCATTTGATGTTGCACTGAAATTAAAGTGATCCAGTGAGTTATTGGTCACATGAATTCAAAAGCTGGACAATCGTTTTTGATTTCATTCAATTTTAGGCTTAATAAAAAGCCTCAACCTGTAACAGTCTGGAGTCTGGAAAATCTTTTCTCTCACCGTTTCAACAGGTAGATCTTGCCTGCCACCAAAGCAGAGGTCAGGGATCTTGGGCATAAAAAGGTTGGTGACCACTGCTCTGTAACATGCCGTCAACTTCAGCTGCAGTAGCTATGCTGTTTGGACTCACATTCGTGCTGAACCTTCAATATCCCAAAGAACTGAAAATCACTTGAGGTTTTTTTTTTTCCCCCAAAAAGTCTTCATGGTCACACCAGAAAGGTGACCCCCAAAGTAAGTCGCCTCTGCGCTCTGCTGCACAGTCAGTGATTGACTGACAGTGAACACACACACACACACACTTGCTCTGTGCCCACCACTTCCATTTCATGTCACATGAGAGATTCCTTCACCCCAGTCACCACTACATCTTTAATGTGGTGATGTTGGAAATGACATCACCCCTTTAATTTTTTTAGGTAATTGTTGTTTCAAAATCGTTATTTCTGTTGTTTTTTTTTATTTTTTTTCAAAATCGCTATTTCTCTCTGCCTATAGTTCAAAACTTGTTGGTATGACTGTACTTTTTGAAGAGGGTTGAACATGTTTTAAATTTCACCATGAATTCATGCTCGTTGATTTTTTTGGTCATTGTGTAAATGATTTATTATTGTCTTAATAATTGTCAGTTATTATACACACATGTATTTGTTTTGCAAAAACAAAGTTTTTTGCATAAAGCTTTAATAAATGTTTAAAAGAACATTTGCTCTAATTTTTTTTATATTGAGCGAATGTAATTTTTTTTAATTATGCCAATTGTGAAGCCTTTCATATTACTTGTAAAGAATAAATATTTTAGACTGAAGAAAACTCTTAATTTAGATCAAGTCAGTTGAAAAGTGTGTTTTGAATTCGAAACAATTTAAAAAATTGATTTACACCAAATTCAGAGAACAGTTTAAGTGAAATGCAGAAAATCTGTTTGAACTGAGTTGTTTCTGGACATTAGATCAATGTAAAACCTTGATTGTGCATGGTTACTTAAATTTTATTAAGTTAATCTAATGTTTTACTTTTTACAGTGTATCTTGTGTTGCTGAGTGGTAATGAGAGTGTATCACTGTAATAGTGAATTGGGTCAAGTTTATGAGTATGTAATGTTGCAGTTTTTAAATATTGTACTTAAAGTTGCTGTTTTTATTGATTATATTTGTTTTGCAGGTTCTGCAGGTTAAGCTTGTGATTTTAAGACTCTTTTTTTGTTCATTTATTTCCTCAGAACTTATTACAGTCAAAATTTTAGGGGTTTCCTTTTGTCAAAATTAAATGACAATATGACTAAATGAGCAACAGTTCTCTTATTACACAAAAAAAACGAATTAAGCACTAGGCCTTATTCAGGTACAGTTGAAATGCTGACAGCTTGGTCCCCCCCAGTTAAAAAATCCTATCTGTGCCTCTGGGTGCGTGTGTGATGATTACTACATATTAAATTTGGAAGTATCCCACTCAATGCAGAACAGGGCAGGTACATAACACTGACAACGAGGAACAATTTGAATAGGTTTGTTAAACTTAAAGGTTTAGTTATTTAGCACTGAAAAAATGCGGAATTCACTTTTTTCATTGCCAAGACCAATGGAAAGCTTCACTTATGACAGGATGTGACTGAGATGTTTATGTCAAAGAAGTAAGCGTCTCCTCAGCCACACCCCCACCCCTAGGGAGCTATGCCCTTAAGTGGACATGTGACGCGATATACTGCTGAGGTATTTTTATGGATTACAAGTAGGATACCTGAAGGTAATATTTACCCTTATTTTATCCTCTCTTCTACTCACTATTCACCCACCTTGCGTTTAGTGACTAGTTGCGCACATTGTGTCGATTTGTCGAGTTTGTTTAGTTTTTCTATTACTGTGTTGCACTAGACCAGTCTGCAGCCTCACTCCTAAGCTTGGAGTAAGTTGATCTCAGACCTTACAGTGGTTATACGATCTCAGCTTGATTTATAATTTCCGTACAAGTCCAAGCTTGACTTATCGGAGCTCCCCAGCTGTTTTTGGCGGGATATGAGACATTGCTTTGACACCGAAGCACTCGGTGCCGACCTCAGGACACCAGCGTTACCCCATTGAGGCTTCGACACATTGTCCGACGCAATCTCCTTACATGACCTTTGGGCCATGTCTTTTCATCCGTGTCAACAGTATGGAAAGCAGCCCCCTGCTTCCGATGAACACGTGCTCTGTGTGGATTGCTTGGGTCTTGAACATGCACGACAAGCTTTGCTGAACAGTGTCACTTGTGCACTGAGCAAGAAATTCCCTTCCAGAGCTCCTAAATCTAGGCTTAAGCATATGTTAGGGAGAGCATCTGATTCTGATCATCACACTTCCACTGCTGACAGTGCTAGGCCCTCTGGGTTTAATGAGCCTTCTCTGAGTAATCCCAGTGTTAGCAAACATCAGCGCTCTCCTTCACTTGATCGCAAGTCTAAACATAGTCGCAGAGACATCAAAGCTTTAGATGAACGAATGTCTACCATTGAGGCTGAGCTTGGCCACATTCTTGCTAGGCTTCCCGCTACACTGCAGCAACCCACTGTGGAGATGGAGATTGTGGAGGCTGATAATACAGATGTGTTGTCCACCTTGGCTTCAAATTCCTATGAGTCTGAACCTGATCATTCTGTTGGCGTGACAGATGTGGCTTCTGTGGCTCTTGCTTCAGACAGTGAGAAAACTGTTGATAAAATCTGTACTTCAGACATTTTTGACTGTGCTTGTAGACATCTCAATGTGCAGCATCCTCCAGCTCAGCCTGGTAGTTCTTCTACATTTGATGAGCTCAGCACCTCTAGAACGGACACCCGCCTTTTGCTGTTTGAAGACTATGTCCATGAGCTTCAGCGTACTTGGGACAGGCCTAATGACCGCTCTCCAGCTATGCCGGGCCTCTGCACTTGCCTATCTTCAGTTCATGGAGCTGATGAGAACGGCTTTGGTCACTTTCCCGGTGTGGATTCAGCTTTTGCACCCATGGTTTTGCCAACCTCACTGCGTCATAACTCTGATCCAGAGCTGCCCAGCAAATTGTGCAGGGCTTCGGATCGTCTGCTGCGCAAAACACATGATAGTGCGTCCTCTGCAGCTTGACTAGGGAATTCTGCCACGATTCTTGCCAAAAAGACGTATAAGTCCATCTCAGCGAAGCCTATGACACAGAGGTGTTGAGAGAGCTAAACACAGTAACTGATTTACTTATTCACTGTATCCAAGGCAATGTCCAGATGGTAGGCAACCCACCTCCTCCAGCTTTCAAAGCAAGACAGGGAGGCACAGATGGAGCTCCAGCAGCTTATACCTAGGCCAAGGGCACGGCCACTGGCTCAGCCACCTCACTTTCAGCCACCACTGGCGGTCACATGGCTTTAGTCAGCCTCCTCTCAGCCATGGAGAAACAAACATCCTCAACCCCAGTACAGGAGCAGTACCCAGCAGCATCCCAGTAGACCCAGGGAAATAACACCTTCAGGCTGTTCACACCTCAGGATGCAACAGGCAGAGCCTCTGCCCTGACGGGTCTGACACTCAAGTGCTGCACCACTTTTCAGCTTTCCACCTTTCTAATTGAAAAAGACAACCTCAAAAAATTGGGTCCTATAGACTTTGGAAGATGGCTACACACTACAATTCCGCCACAAACCTCCTCGATTTGCAGAAATCAAATCGGAACAAAATTGCAGCCTTTACTCAATCTACTTTTTGGCCCCAAAAAAGCTGGAGGTCTTCGACCCATCCTAGACCTGAGGTGCTTAAATCAGTATCTTTCAGCCCTTCCCTTCTAAATGCTCATACTCAAAACTGTCCTTCGGTCAGTGCAACCAGACGACTGGTTCACGACAATAGATCTCAAAGACGCTATTCTTCCAACTCACCATCAATATCTCTGATTTGCATTCGACAACAAAGTTTTCCAGTTCTGAGTTCAACCATTTGGCCTTTCTTTGTCCCTTCGCACTTTTACCAAGTGTATGGCAGCCACTTTGGCTTCATTTTGACGGGAGGAAGTTTGAATTCTAAACTACCTGGACGATTGGTTCATATGCACTGCAAGAAGAAATTGAGGCACACAAAAATGGTCTTAGATCATCTGACAGGCTTGGACTTGACATTAAACAGAGAAGAGCCGTCTAGTTCCCAGTCAGTCCACACAATTCCTGGCCATAATACTGGATTTCCCCTCAATGAAAGTGAAACTCTCCCATCTTGCTTGCAAAAGTCTTCCAGTTCTTTGAGATTTCTGGTCTGTCTGTCACGCACTGCTCTTTTAAGGTCTATCCATAGATTTTCAATTATGTTGAGGTCAGGGGACTGTGAAGGCCATGGCAGAACCTTCAGTTTACGCCTCTTGACGTAATCCACCGTGGATTTTGAGGTGTGTTTAGGATCATTATCCATTTGTAGAAGCCATCCTCTCTTTAACTTCAGCTTTTTCACAGATGGCATCAAGTTAGCATCCAAAATTTGCAGAAATTTTATTGAATCTATTTTCCCTTCTACTCATAAAATGTTCCCTGTGCCACTGGCTGCAATACAACCCCAAAGCATGATTGCTCCACCCCCATGCTTAACAGTTGGACAGAGGTTCTTTTCATTAAATTCTATGCCCTTTCTTCTCCAAATGTACATTTGGTCAGTCTGGCCAAAGAGTTATATTTTAAACTTATCGGTCCATAGAACTTGTTTCCAAAATGCATCAGGCTTGTCTTTATGTTCATTTGCAAACTTCAAATGCTGATTTTTGTGGTGAGGACATAGAAGAGGTTTTCTTCCGATGACTTTCATGAAGACCATATTTGTACAAGTATCTCTTTATAGTGGAATACTGTACCAGAACTCCAGTGTCTGCCAGATCTTCTGGAGGATTGTGCAATGAAACATGGTTTTGGCTTGCTTTTCTCACAGTCCTGCAAGCTGTTCTGATATTTTTCTTGGTCTTCCAGATGTTGCTTTAACTTCCACTGTTCCTGATGACTGCCATTTCTTAATTACATTCAGAACAGAGGATATTGGTATCTGAAAATGCTTTGCTATCTTCTTATTGCCTTCTCCTACTTTGTGAGTGTCAACTATTTTCAGTTTCAGTGTTCCAGACAACTGCTTCGAAGAACACATGGTGTTGATTGCTGGGGCAAAGTCAGACGAGTCTGGCCATTTAAAACCTTTGAGATTGACATCACCTGGTCTTTCCAGGCAATGATTGAGAACAATCCATGACACTGTCAGGTCTCAGCTTTCCAAAGGGGGTGGTGCATGCTACAGTATACACTCTGCAGGGTGCCCAAACTTTTGCAGATGTTTTTTTTAAAGTGGAAACAAATTAAAGAAGATCTGCCTTTTTAATATGTTATAAGAATGTCTAATCTGTAATTTGATGCCTTTTGGAGACTTTTCCATCTTTCCTTGGCTTTTTGCACATTCAAATAAATTTTAACCAGGGGTGTCCAAACTTTCGATCCCCTCTGTAGGTTAGAGAACTGTTTTAGCCACTCTGGCTGTGGTTTCTGGTTTGGCCCCCTTTGACCAAAACTGTCATTCTTGTCAGCTTGGGCTGCGTTTCCCGAAAGCACTACGAGCGATGTTAAGTAGCCTAGTGCTTAAGCCTAAGTAGTACTCAACTTGACACTTCGTAGAGTTTACGGACCGTTTCCCGAAACCTTCTTTGGCCAAGAACCATCGTGAGATTTCTAGTAACAACCTGTGGCCCAGGGTAATCGTAGGGCACTAAGATTGATCTTATCTGACGTGGCACAGTAGAGACACCCAGAGGACGTGAAGTGAAAATAGGCTACGTGCGCCTGAGGATGTTGTCATAAGACGTTCTTTTGTAACTATCATGCAACTACCACATAACTACCATGACATCATGTAGCTGACACAGCAGACTAACGGAAATAAAGAGGTAGCCTAAATTACGCAAAGGCCTGGAATCAAATCAATATGATTGCAGCCAGGAATATACGTCAACTACATTTGATAGTACAATTGGGCATAATGAAATCCGACATGTGATTTGTATGGGCATTTCATGAACGGGAGCATTTCAAGGCAAGAAACTGATGGGCAGTATTTAAAAACAGCAGGGATAATGTGGCTGTCAAGGCCTTGAACCTGTTGAAAATCACTACACAATGACAGTAGGCCCATACTGTACGGCGTAATTTGCCTCATCACACTGCTGCCATCTTAAATTCTATCAAAGACTGTCTTAATTTCTTGTAGGCATACGTATGTCTATATATACGTATATGTATATGCCTGTTGACTTTAAGTCTCACCTGTTTTGTGTCTCTTTTGTCTTATGTCTCTTCTTGTTTGTGTCCTCAGACTGGTTGGAGATCTTTTTTGCTTATTCTTTAATGAGATAAGCTATGCAAACGTTACATATTGTTTATTTTTTAAAATGGTATTTTCTTGCATTGAAGCCAACTTCACCGTGTGCCCAATGAAGTTCAAAAGAAAGCTCCTACGTCACTTAATAGCGCCAACTTTCAGCTCTAACCTAGCAGGGCACGCGCGTTCACGCTACGATCATGTTCGGGAAAAAGACCGTAAAAAATGTAAGAACGCCCGTAAGCCTGAGATCCATCGAAATGCAGCCCTGTTGGGTCCACACACCCACCAAGCTTCATGTTCCTCTGTGCTTTAGTGTCCTACAAGAGTCATTCACACAGAATTGGTGGAGGCAAGTGGCAAGATTATGTTAAAAATGCTCATAATTAATCTACACATTTTAAAAATGCTGTTTTTTACCGTTAAGTAGGCTAAGTATTTCTAGTAAATTAGTGGAAATATGGACACAAAAATGGCAGATTATAATTCACTATATATAGGCCTACATAGTAAGCTGCACAAAAGTATTCAGCCAGTCTCGCGTATGTAGAGGTCAGGTCAAAGTGAATATTTTGTGTGACCTTCCTTAGCACCTTTGTGGATATGGGGTTAACGTTTTTAGTTGTGCTTTGGAGTACTGTCATGCTGAAAAATAAAATGAGTTAGACCAGTCTGCACAGGTTTGCATTTATGACCCCATCAAAATTAGGCTCAGTGTAACTTGCATAAATTAATCTTTTGAAATTGAATGCCACTGACTGCACTATATATTACTTCATTTTATGCATTTCCTTAATGGAAGTATGGCATTTGTTGTGGAGGAGGTTTGAGTTATATTATATGGTCCATAAAATCCATGTTAGTGCATATTACAAAGAAGGAAGAGACTGAAATAAAGGGCATGGTAGTCGCATTCAGAGGCAAAATAATCAAATATATTTAGTCGGTATTGGACAGCTATGGTTGACAACAAGGAAGACCCCAATAAATAAAGAAACCCTTCCAAAAGAATTAAATAGTTAAGACAAAGTGCTTCAGCAAACACAGCAACGATAGCTTTTCATTAGTTTCCAATGAAAGCAAAAACAAGTAAAACATCAGGTGGGACATCTGCTGAAAGAGTCCCACTTAACATGCAATAAACAAAATAACCTTAAAGGAAAAAAAATAAAAGTTGCACATTTGAGGAAAAAGTCCAAGGATGTGGGAAGTCTTCCAAAAAACAAAAAACAAAATAAAACAACACATTCTGATGTTTGTGTTTTGACTTTCAAAAATTCGTTTTCCCTGACATTTTAAAACAACTGTCCCAAGATGACAAACTTGAGTATCCTTTGACCAGCCTTGTATGGTCAGTGTGTGTCCTCAAGAGGAATCTGCCCTTTCCTCCGGACTGATTTCAGCTGCTTTTGGTGATGTAGTCTCGCTGGAAACGCGAGTTAGGGGTCCTCTGTCTCTTCCTCTCTCCCTGAGAGGTGAAAAAGGCGTCCTCGAAACGCATGCTGGAGGCTGCAGACTGAGGAGCACACATGTACGCACACACACACACACACACACACACACACACACACACACAACACAAACACCAACACACATAACAGATCAGAAAAAGACTAATAAAATGTGTATTTCCAGTGTGTCAAAAAGTGTGTACACCCCTCAAACCTCAGCAACTACTTCTTTAGATCTTCTCAAGAGGCAATATTATAGAATTAATTGTGTGCTTAATGAATTACAGATATGATTTTAGAACTTTGGCTACAGTTCTTGCGTGACCAGATGTCCAACATGGCACCTCCTGGCAAAGAACTGTCTGAGGATTTGAAAAATAGAATTGCTGCTCTTCACAATTATGTCCTATGCTATTAAAGATCAGCAACACTCTAAAATTAAGCTATAGCATGGTGGGCAGATTCATGAAGGGGTTTTCCAAGACTGGGTCACCTTGGAAATGGCCTTGCCAGGGTCAAACAAAGAAGTTGAGCACTTGTTCTCAGATGCATAAGTTGACTTGACACTTAAGATGAGTGCTACCAGCATTGCTTCAGAGGCTGCAGAAGGAGGAGGTTAGCCAGTCAGTGCTCAGATTATACACTGCACGCTGCAAAAAGTTGGTCTGCATAGCCGTTGACCCAGAGAGAAGCCCTTCACTGAAGCTTAGTCACAAGAAACTCTGGATACAGTTTGATACATGCATTTCCTGTGGTCTAACGAAAGTAAGATAAACTTGTCTCAGATGGTGTCCAGCATGTGTGGCAGCATTCCGGTGAGAAGTCCAATGACAATTGTGCTTTGCCTACAGTCAAGCACAGTGGTGGTGTTGTCATGGTTTGGGGCTGCTTGAGTGCTGCTAGGATTGAGGAGCTGCAGTTCACTGACAGAATCATAGATGTCAAATCAAACATGTGCCGTGGCATTCTGAAGCAGAATATGATGTCCTCCCTTCAGAGGCTGGGCCGCATCAACCTGATGATCCTAAACATGCATCCAAGAGGAAAACTGCTTTCCTGAAGAAGCTGAAGGTGAAAGTAATGGAGTGGCTAAGTATATCTCTAGACCTAAACCCTACTGAACACGTGTGGGGCATCCTGAATTGTAAGGTGGAGGAGCATCAGGTGTATCATCTGTCAGATCTGTCAGCTCTGGAGTTTCATCATGGAAGAGAATCCCATCAACAACCTGTGCAGTTCTGGTCAATTCCATGTCCAGGAGGATTAAGACAGTGCTAAATAATAATGGTGCTCAAACAAGTACTGACACCTTTGACACAATTTGGACATGTCCCCTGACATGTTTCCTGCTATTTAGACAATAATGCCTGTGTGTACAGTTATTTTCAGAAGACAGTAAATTTACTGCTACATAACGTCAACACTGACTACTGTACAATATATCTTAGTTTCATTTGTATAGTATTGTCCCTCGAAGAAAACTAATTATCTTTTCATTAACTACTTAATTATTCTGCTGAAATGTTAGTGGTGTACTCACATTTGTGACATACTGTATATGCATGCTACTCGTGAGTGTATGCGCATGTGGGTGAAAGGAAGAAAAAGCAAAAACCTCTGTGGGGATTTAAGGCCTACTCACAAGTCGACCTTTGACCTTCTTTGGCAGGTCTTCATCCAGAGTGTAGATATCTTCTCTCTTGGCCGTTACCTGAGAGCCATCCTCAAACTCCACCTAACACACCACAGCCACACAAGGACGCATGTGTAACTGTAATGGTTACCAGTTCATAGCAGTGCTGCAATCCTCCCTCCTGACGCCTTACACACTACCAATAGCGTTAGAAACCCTGCTTTTAGCTTCATAGTTAGTGTGTCATTCCAGCCAGTGGTTCTGTGTGATGTGTTCAAATCTGAGCTAATGCAGGGCTGAACTCCATGGTATACAGAATGCCACTTACATCATTGTGTGTGGATGTGCATCAGTGTTATTGAGTGTTGAGACTGGAAAAATGTGCAGTGCCACCTGCTGCATCACCAGCATACAGAAGTATGTGGTCTGCATGCATATGTGTAAGTAGTTGGCATGTGTCAATCATGATGGATGAGATGTGTGGTATGTTTAAACCCGTGTTTCTGTGTGTACCTGGTACATATGTGTTGTATTAGAGCCAAGATATTTGGCGTTGTAGTGGAGTCCGTCAGGCCACTTGACCCGAACCACTTCTCCCACCTCAGGAGGACCCAACGCAGCACAATTTCTGCTCTGAAACACAAACACACACACACACACACACACACACAGTAATACTCTGACCTAATCAAAACTTCTCGGGAAGCCTAGAAATCTACATGTATTATAGCATTAGCAAAATCAAATTTCTATCCTGGGTACAGTCTAGCAACAACCCATTGAAGCTCATTAGCTATCCTCCCAAATCTGGTCAGACAAATCACATCAGCCTGTCCTTGAAGAGTCGCTAGGTGGGCTTAACACAATGACGATAGGGCTGCAACAGTGCACTGCTGTACAGCTGTAGTGTTCTAATTAGCTGTGGTGCTATCCTATGTGAAAAAACTGACAGATTCTTTGGTACACTCACCACAATGTCCTCAGGGTAGGTGTCGTTGCTGAAGGAGCCGTCATCGAACATGACTTCGTAGAAGGTGTGTGAGGTGATGTGTGTGATGCGGGAGCTGTAGTAGCGCAGGTTCTTATGCTTACTGATGACCGTCTGACCCACTGCCAGGTCCTGACGCACATTGCGCTTCTGTGGCAAAAAAACCCCAAAACATCTGTTACTGTGTTTGTGGGTCTGTGTCTAGGTATAGTTGTACAACAGTAAGACTTGTGCAGAGTTGTGACACCCACAGTGACTGTGGAATGTTTTTTTTCCCATGTGTAATAGCACATAAAACGATCCAGAAGTTACAAACCATGCTGTGTTGGATTTATGAGTGACTGTCTACCATATGGTTATGTGTAAAATCACTCTGAAGTATTTGCTCAGAGAATTTTCTGTGAAATTGGCGTTTATTACATTTATAACAAACCTTTTAATAGTGTATCTTAGTAAATGCGCTATTTGATTGGATTTATAAAATAAAATATAATGGAATAATTTTTTTGGAACCATGAACTTGTTCAGTAAGCTGAGCTGACACCCTCTGGTACAACACTGTCACTACAAGGCTCTGTGAGTGCTCCATAGAAATGAACCTAAGAAGGACTTACTGCTGTAGAGCTTCGAGAGTGGTGCCTGTGGCAGGTGATGAACACTATATAGGGCCAGTCATCGGCCTCCATCGCCACCCCAGCGGCGTGAGCACATGTGACATGGAAGGAGGTGGAGCATCGGCCACAGGAGCACTGCACACATGCCCCAGCCAGCCTCTTCATGCGCTTACGACAGTAGATGCATTTCTGCCACAATATGTGGACAGAGTTATTGTGAGTGAGAGAGTAATGTGTAATGATATGCATATGTTTTTCTTTATGCATGTTTGCATGTCTGTGAATGTTTACTTACCAGCTTGTATCTCTGGGGTGGAATAGCGCTGATATCTATAGGGCTCCTTTTGGCTACATCTACAAACTTCACCTCTGGGATGGCAATTGCACACATCACATGGGCCCATCTGCGACACACAAACCCACACACAGACACAAATGTTGTTACTTCGGGTTTAATTTCACAATGCAACAAACCAGGGGTGCGTTTCCCAAACAACGACGGAGGTTAGCATTAAACCACCGTTGTACAACGTAGGTTCAAACTACTCAGCACCCCACAACCGACTGTTTCCCGAAAATCTCCAACCACCAAAGTACGATGAAAGTTTGAACTGTTGTTAGTTTGGACTTAGGTGGTTCAAACTGCAAAGTACCCAGATGTTTCGGAAGTGCTCGGAGAGTATTCGGATGCATTTGTTGCGGATAACGACAGAAACGATTGTTCTACATAAGGACATAAACGTAGTCTCATTTCATTTAAGCCGGTATGACAGCTGTAGAAACTCTGGGATATCTCCGTAAACACAACTATGTGCCCTACTCATTAAGTAACAACTGACTGTCAGTGTGTATCATATGTCTGTGTATTTAATTTACACTGCATGGAGCAACAGCTATAAATATAACCACTCCCTCTATGTAGGTAAGTGGTGAGGTGGATGAGTGGTTAGCTCGTCGGTCTGTCAAAGGAAGTGTTGTCTTTTTCGGTGAGATATGGGTTCGAATCCTGCCGAGGAGTAATCAATTTGTAACAGGTGAAAATGATCTACGGGGCAATGGAATAACCGTGCTTGTGGGTCAGTAATCAGTGCACATACATCACAATATTACAAAAGTGCTCATTAACATCACTAACGTACATTTACCTTTATCCAACCACATTTTGCAACAGCTTTTTGTGTATTATCGGGTGTGTTTCTACCTTCTTTTTACATGATCTGGCAATGCAATACCGGAAATTAAGTGAATTGGGAGTAACATCATTTATGCAGATAGTGGCAGTTACGCACAGACAGCCGCCTAATCCGCCACAAAAAGGCCAAAGGTGACGAGCAAGACGTCACGTGAACAAACACGACGGTCTCACGACAGGTCCATGCTAATCGTTCCAACTGTACAGCTTCACGATGGAACTTCCGATGGTTCGTCCAGACTTTGTTGTTGGGAAACACTTGCGTCGTTGAACGATCCATCGGACTACTGTAGTTGTAAACATCGTTGGTTGCTAAGTCTGGACGATGGTGTTTAGAAACAGCAGTGTGGTAAGACCATCGTTCAAACCTACGAAGTTGCTAAGGAAGTTAGCAACGACGCTTTTGGGAAACGCACCCCAATACACTAGCAAACACAAACACTAGCCCCTACAACTGCATCTCAACAAGCAACACTGTGACCTGTAACAAGCTGATGTACTACCTGTGGTCTGTGGTTGTCTTGAGAGCACCCCCACGCAGATTACAGAGACAGCATTCCTAAGAGAGAAAGGAAAGGTCGTCAACAGGAGAGAGAAAACTGAGGCTCCAATGTCACCAATGACACATTGATTTCCTGTCTAGAATTCAACTTACTGCAGCCTGATCTTCACTTAAGCAGTGGTCACATGACCAGGCCTCACTAACGTCATCTGCAGCAACACCATAGCAACCTATGGGAAAGTAGAATAAAGAAGCACCCCGTTGAATGAGTCAATGTCCAGGTGTATGTAAGTCAGTGTCAAATTGTGTGCGAGTCTTTGTCTGGGTGTATGTGAGACGGTGTGACATACTGGCATGGACTTGCACAGCACAGCTAGTGCAGCGAATGAGGGGGCTCGTGCCGTCCTCCTCCTGGATAGTAGTGGTGGGACAGGAGCCTTCTTTAAAGGAAAAGCAAATCTCTGGGATCAAAGGTCGCGACCTCAAAAATCCCCCTGGGCCCTGTGTGACCTTCTCTGCTTGCTTTCTCTCCTCGGACCGCTCCTCATGCTACAAGGTCAGAAACACACACAGACAAACACTTAACCAATTAAAAAATGCAAATTTTAAAAAGCATTTGTTTTATTATAGTCTTTTAAGATGTTTTATTATAGTATGTTTGTTTACTTAATTACAAAGCCACATACAAGACTAAAAACACCACGCTATTAACAAAAATACTTAGCTGAAATTTAAAAATATTACATTTTTTACATTATTTATATTTATATTACATAACATTTTAGGCATACCTAGGCATGTAAGCATACCTTGAAAGGGTTGGTTCAACTCCACTACACAATTGGCCTAAATAACAGAACATAGGCCTAAATTGAAATGTGTGCACATAATCAACTAACTACAAACTAAAGAAATGAATCTTTACATATCTTTAGAAAATCTCTAAACTGTCAGACCAACATATAATGTGGGGACCTATGTATTTTTGTGGAATTCAAATGTTAAGACAATAATGCCTGTGTGTACAGTTATTTTCAGAAGACAGTATATTTACTGCTACATAACCTCAACACTGACTACTGTACAATATATCTTAGTTTAATTTGTATAGCATTGTCCCTTGAACAAAACTAATTATTGTTTCATTAACTATTTAATTATTAACTCCACTACACAATAAATGACTAGAACATTAGCCTAAATTGAAATGTGTGCACGTAATCAACTAATTACAAACTAAAGAAATGAATCTTTACATATCTTTAGAAAATCTCTAAACTGTCAGACCAACATATAGTGTGGGGGCCTATGTATTTTTGTGGGATTCAAATGTTAATTTTTGGAGAGTGGTTATACTGTCTTTTAGTGTTACTGAACTTTGAGAAAAAGTATGCCTCAATTTTTTCCACCCATTCTAAAAAAATGTTTTAACCACTATAGTTTCCATCAACTGTTTAAAAAACAACTTAAAAACATACTTCACCTTAACTGCATACACTTCATTTGCATTGACAGCTGCAGTTACCTGTACTTTCCTGGTTGTTGCTCTTTTGGACAGCTTCTCTCAGTTATTTACATGCATTAAAAGGGGACACCTCATGAAGAAGATCTTGACAAAAGAAGCACCTATCTGGCTGCAGCTGCTTCTGCTGGAACTGGGGGTGGTCTACCACGCTCTGAGTGACATTGCGTCGAGGAGGTCCACTGACTGCCACTACAGTCAGAGTGCATGTTTGGTACCCTGGAGACCCAGGTTCAAGGCCTGGGCCAAGGCCCCTGCTCTCGCCCCTCACCATAATTGCTTTCAGAAGTGTAATGGTTGCCATTAGGCCATCAGTTGCTCACCTACACGAGGGACCCAGGTTAGGTTGACCATGGTGTAAGTTAATGGGTGAAGCGTGTGTATGTTGGGCACCCTGGGATGGGAAAAGTATGGTGGGAGATGCATGGACACCTGACTGTGTGTGACGTGCTTCCCAAATGGGACGGCATTGTGGTAGATTGTCCTCACTATGGTTGAAGATGTGCTCTGACTGCTATTGCGAGGCTGTGTGGGGTGACTACTTTTGCCTTTTGCTAAATTAAATAACTGCAGAGGGCACAAAACTCTTTCCGTAGCGTGCCCTGTTCCATGGCAGTGAGTGGTATCTGCTTTTTAAGGCCGAGTTGACCAACGCCTAACCTTCAGACCACAGCTGCTTGACATCAAAAATGAAAGTCACACTGAAAGTACTAATCATTTATCACTAATTCCTGTACTACGCACAGCAAAAACAGGTACTAAGCTGCACCACTAATGAATGAATCAGCCAATGATTATTTACCACACGTGACCATCCACACCAAAACAAACCAGTCTTATTGGTTAATTACAGGTAATAGTGGACTAAACATGACACATGTATGTCTTAAATGTAGAATAAGAAGAATGTTTATTGCAGACTGGAAGCACGAGGTTCTGAGTTTGTTTAGCTAGCATGCAAAATTAAGCTAACATCATGTTAAGATGGGGAGGGTAACTATGTTCCCAGATCCCTTGTTCCTTGTTTTTTACTATCCCATGTCCCCAGAGTCTAGAATCCTCAATTTAATGTTCTGCTAAAAAACATTAGTCCTCTTATTGAGCACAATGTTTCAATATTTGGGGGGCAAGCAGTAAAACTATACAGGCAATGTATGTTTCAAAATTTTCAAAATTGTCAGTCACAAAATGTTACAAGAAAAAATGGAGACGTGTTTTTTTATTCCTTAGACATCCTGGAATGAAGATATAACGGGCCACCAAATCAGATACATAGGCTCCTCCACTAATATAACTAAGGCCAATTCATTCTACCACTGAGGTAAGAGAATAGAAAAGAGCAATAAAGATGTTCTGTGGCTTGTTGTTTCATTAAAAATATGACAAGCAGGGTTACCAGTAAACACCATGACAGTGTACACCAGCACTCTTTGAAAATTAATAGAGAATCAGTGGGACTGTGTACCTGGTGGTAAGGCATGAACATAGTGCAGACTGCACAGTGTGGCTGGCTGTTGGAAGCCGTGGCGTTGTACTCGCGCTCAGCACTGAGGCAGCGCCCCCTGCTGTGCCAAAGCTGTACCAGCGGCCGTGCCCACATCTCCAGCTCCTGCTCCTCTCCATCCACAGAAGAACACTCCGGAGGCTCTGTACGACAAAGGAACTGACATTTTTAGCTGATGTTGATTAAATGGTCACCATGTTTTGTCAAGTACTTGTGTGTACTCTGTTTCTTAGCACAGACCTTCATCATTGACATTCTGCTGTTTGACTGCACTTGGCACTGCTCGAGCAGTGGGCTTCCTTAGGGGCAGACGCCAACTCCGTGTGGTGTTCTTAATCCCTGCAGATTGGTACTAAGGTGGAGCACAGATATGCAGGTTACACATAGCAGTTCAAATACACTCTCACACATTTCCTTACAAAACTCACTGCTTGCCAGTGGTAGGTCATTGTTAAGACACAATAGTGCCACTATAATATCTCAGCTCAACAGTACTCAGTCAAGTTCCTTTACTACGGCTCCATATTAGTTCTACCCAATTTTTGGGTTACCAATTAGTGAACAGAGGAAGGCCTATGTTGCTCGGTGGGGTTGCTATAAGCAATGATGTTGAACTTTTGTGTTAAGTTTGAATATGGTGCATTCAGGCATTTTATTGGGTGAAGGCAGACCCAATAGTTTTAAAGTCCACAGAATCTAATTCTGCCCACCAGGAAATAAAATGTATGTGCATCCAGACTCTTTGCACCAGGCTAATTCCATGATGACTGACCGTGGACTGAAAACATCTAAATTTACTTCTGCACCTACTCAAGAACACATACACACACTGCTCTTTGCTTTGGTTATGATGGGTGTTAAAACTTTACTGCTTACACTAGGGACTTCTCCAGGCTCAAGGCCAGAGTCGCAGCAGTCTGATTCGCTGAGGTTGGAGGTGTAGCTGTCATCGCTGCTGCTCGCTCCGCCTGCTCCGCGCTCAGAGCCTCCGGATTCAGAGGGAGCGAGCTCATTGCTGGGCAACTCTGCCTCAGTGTCCTCTGATAGGCTGTCCTGGTGAGTGTGTGTGTCCGAGGACGGCTCCAGCTGCGTCCAGGTCTGCTCTCTCTCCGGGGGCTCGGGGGGCTCTGGTGAGCTGACAACCTTGCAGCGTGGCTCTTCCCACAGGCTAAAGGTGTGCAGCGCCTGTCGGTCATAGGCGGTCGCAGGGGCGTGATAGGCTGTCAGACTGTCTGTCAACTCTGGACGCACATTCTCAATCAGCACAGCCGGCGATGGAGCAGGCAGACTGGCCCACAGGGCATCAGGGGGTGGGGTCTGAGTTCGCATGTCCACCAATGAACTTTCAGGGAGCTGGGTCTTTGGAAGTGTGTAGGAGCTGGAGTCATCAGGAGGCACCATGGCCAACTGTGTGGTGTAGGCATTGGAGTTAGTGCTGCTGTAGTTAATGGTGTCACTGCCTCCATCAGTGTCTGTAGTGTAGGGGCGAATGTTCAGCTGGGGCTGAATGCCTGTGGAGTTGGGCAGTGAGTCATTATCATCTGTCATGTTTACCTGTGTGTTTTCATCAGTAGTGTCAGAGTGCATATGTAGGCTTGTGCTAGGCCCTGTAGTGCTGGGGTGTGAATTATAGAGTGCAGAGGAGTGTGTGGAGAGTGCTGAGTTGTGGCATGTTTCAGTGGGCTCAGTAGTGTGGGTAAGTGCAGTATTTGCACTTGGAGTGCTGTTGTGTGCTTGTGTGTCAGTGTGTACACTGCTCTGCTGTGTTAAAGTGCAAATATGTGTAGTAGTGCTACCCTGTGATATGTGAGGGCATGTCTGGGGCGTGAGGGCATTGGTCAGTCCAAGTGCTGAATTGTCAGGAGAAATTGAATCTGAAGAGAGCTGCGTATGACTGTGCACCATGGCTGTGGATTGCGTGTACTGGATTTCAAGAGTTGGCGGTGTGTCTCGAGCCTCTGCCGAAGCCAGTGTGTGTGCACATTGCTCGGCGCTTGCAGAACATTTCTGTACCTGTGTGCAGTCTGTGTTGGCCTCCCTGACAGGAGGCTTGGGGCTGAAGAGTGGCTCATGGTTCAGGGCTTCTATGACCAATTCAGGCGGAGCTGTGTGGGACTGGATGGGCGTGTCACTCTCACGGTAGAGCGCTGGGGCGTGTGTGTGGCTGTCTGCGACGGCGTCTGAGCACATGGCAGGCGTGAGAGCAGGCATCTCCTGGGTAAGAGCGCAAGGCTCTTCCTGTTCGAGTTCTGCCGGCTCAGGGGTCAGCAGGGGCATTTCAGAAGCGCACCCTGCACTTGGCACTCGGGAAAGGCTGCTGGGCACAGGGGGGTCAGCAGGCCAGTCTGCTCCAACACCAGAGCCTTGGGATGTTGTGTGTGTGGGGATATGTTGTGTGACAGTGTCATCTGCTGCACCATACAATGCTTGGCTTCTGAGCTTCAGAGGTAATGCTGCTGTTGAGGACTGGACAGAGGTCAGCGGGCCTCCTGCTGGCAGCAGGTGTGTATGGTCCATGTGTTTGATCTCCTGTGCTCCACCATCACAGTCTAATGAAATTGCCTGATTGTCTTTGCTCCCTTCCAAAGGTGAAGTATGCTGCTCTGTAGGGGGGGCACACACAGACACATTTGCATTTGTGTCAGTGTCTGCACCAGGAGCTCCAGGGGCCCAAGGGTGTGTCTGTGAGTCCAAGCGTCTGTCAGTTCTCGAGCTGTCCAGAGCAGAGCGCAACTGGACTGTCAACGGGCTGATTACTGCCTTGGTTAGCACCTTTGAGATGTTGCTTTTTCTGGCTGAGACTTGCGGTTGGCGGTTCGGTCCTGACGGCTCCTCTCGGGTTGATGCTTTGTGAAGCAGCGTGTCGGCCTCCACTCGGTTTACCTTTACAACACACATCTGCCTGCGCTGGCCCATGGGCCCTGCAGGGGGAGGAATAAAGACATGCATACATGTGTTCATAAATCATACTTATGACTGTAGAAAAAGTTTGTGTAAAAAATTCTGTTTATTTGGGTGTGCCCAGATGTAGAGGTGACAGTGCATCCCCATCTTACCAACAGCCTGAGTTAAAGCATTTAGGGATCTCTCCTGTGGTGTATGGGCAGTTGCCACCTCATCCTCTGAAGATATTTCTACCCTCCTACGCTTCTCCATGGCAGAGGTCTCCATGTCCACTGGTTCCTCCACTGTCTTGTGCCGCTTTGAGCGAGTACGTGTGTGAGGCACGCTGGGGAAGACACCGAACACATGGTACAAAAACATATGAAGAAAACAAAACAAACAAACTAGTTTCCACTGTAGGGTAAGTACTGTTGTGTGGTGCTGAGAGTACTGGATGGGACTGATGCCTGCAAGTTACATGTGACTTAAAAAGTGTGGCTCAAACCAAGCAAGCATGGTACATGGTGGTAGCAGCAGATGGAATTTTATTTTTTTTAAGATATCTTACCCAGCTTTGTTACACTGAATGAACACAAGCAAAACATCAGTTGCAGACATAAGTAATCACCAATGTGGTTGCCCTTTTTCTCTATACAATAAGTACAGCTGCTGTGAAGTTATTTAATTGAGTGTTTGTCAATTTAGAGTGAAATTCATATGCTAACTCAATTGTGGGTCTAATTCCACCTCAAAGTTTTCTGGCTTGGTGCCCAAATGTTATGGCCGTCACTGAAGTTCAGTGATTTCTGTATGGTGGGGGAAAATGACTAAGCTGAGAGCGATTCTTTGTAGATGACAAAAAGGGGGTAGGGCAAACACACACTGAGAATCTGCAAGAAGTGCTAGTGCTAACAGCAAAAGTATAAAACCATATGAACACTGGAGTGTCTGGCACTTTACTCCTTGTTTATACATTTGAGAGATATTGATGTTAGTATTCCTGAAGATACTAGAGTGGAATATATTATAGCAATTTTCATTACATTGCTTTGATGTTTACAGTTGTCTTAATGAACAGTGCATGTTGTGATGATGCTCATGTATATAGTTTACACACACCTCTTGGCAGCAGGACTGGTGCAGCCTCGTCTCTGTACCCAATTCTCTAGTTCTGGAGTGGAGCTGGGTGTGGCAAGGGTGTGATCGATGGGGCAGGGGTCTTTGCCCTGCAGCCATGCCTGGTAGCGCTCAGGCTGAAATCGCCTCACAAACGGGTCCATGGAGATCTTTACCATGTCCTTTCTGCAAGAGCACTGGGGGAGGGGGGAGAGGAAGGACATGCTCTCAGCTAACGTCATTATTTAAGTCAGCTTCATCGTGCAGCCTTTGCCCTTCAGGAAAGGACAGAACTGCTGTGGTAGTGTCATATACTGCACATCGAAGACCTATGCTGAACCCGCTATGTGTGAAACTGGATTGAGGTAAAGGAGAGAGAAGAATCTGCACACTCTCAGGTTTATATACAGTAGCATTAGGTTAAGAACCACACTAAAGGACTGGTGACCAACATATTCCTAATGTTAGAGCCACTCATAGATTGATGAAAAATGTTAATCATCCTCTATGCAAGTAAAAAAAAGCTAAACATGTCTATACATATGATTGGATATAAACAGGCTGAAATAGTACCTGTGTTGCAACTCTGCCATAATCAATCCATCGCACAGAGGCAAAGTTAGTAGACTCAGCACAGTTAAAGCCATGGTTGAACCCCGCATGGTAACCATATGGGAATGTGATCATGAACTCACCAGCCTCCTGGGTTATCTGTCGGTAAAACAACTTCATGAGAAACTTACTTGACTAAATATTAACCATAAAATGAAACCAGTTACATATGTTAATATGACATCAGTAGCAGCAAAATCTTTCCAAAATAAACCAAATAATACAACTCTATTGGTAAAAAAAACATTTAATGACAAGAAAATATCTTGCTAGACTAACACACAATATGGTCCACACAAAAATGGTTATAGCATATGGTTGTCATAATTTTTGTTCACTAAATTACAACCCCAATTTCAATTCATTGTGTTAAATGTAAATAACAAATAAATGCTTTAATTCTTAAATCATACAAGCAATATATTTATTTGAGAATAGTCCAAGGATAACATATCAGTTATTGAAACTGGATTTTTTTTATTGCTGTGTGTGATATTTGTGGTCATTTTAAATTTGAGGCCAACAATATGTTTTCAAGAAGTTGAGACAGTGTCAATAAAGGGCAGGAAAAGTTGAGTAAGACTAAAGAAAAAACAACTGAGGACACTTAACAGTTAAATGTGTTAACTGACAAGATGATTTTGTATTAAAGGACTGTCATTGTCATAATTTTAGCAGCCCAACTGGTAGGTATCTTATTCATCATGTTATCCTTTTTATTATGCTTAAAATGTGACATATCTGGACAGCATGCTGGCCATTTTAGCATCTGGTTGCCCTTCTGATGGAGTCACACTGTTGGAATTTTGCATAGAATGCAGTTTGCTCTCATTATCTGGTAATATTTAAGGTCAACCCTTCAAATATAATGTCTGAGCGACATCTTGTGCTGTTCAAAACCTATATATATGTATATCTATCTATCTATATATATATATATATATAACCAAGGCACTACTGCAACCCCATACCCATTGTCTGTAAGCATACTTTGACACTCCAGCCATGATAGCTGGTGAATGTGACCATACCAACTTGGTGAATTTGACTATGCCAAGAATACTTGATATTTGGGATCTCTCTCTCTCTCTCCCTCTCCCTCGACTTATGGGGGATTTCTCCCTCCTACGTTTTCATTATGTTTTGCTTTTACATTAGGCATATCCCTAGACATACATGACGTACACTTTACTTTATGACATTTGCTGACTTTTCTAATTTGTAAATAAATATATTTTGTTAAACTGACGCTACAGTGTGATTTCCCTTTATGTTGCGGCTGCTTTGAGCCAGGCGGTTGTAACATTACATTTAACACAACCTCCCAGCTTTTTCAGAATTGGGGTTGTATTACACAGTTTTGCCTGGTAAGGCAGAGCACTTTTTGTTCTGTTACAATTAAATGATATAACATGCAATGCACTGAGCTAATGTCAGAATTAAGACTCCTAATGTTGAAAAAAGGACTTCAAAAATCAAAAACCAATGACAACTTGATCATCTTGCAATCAATAACAGAAAGAGATCTAAAGCACACCTATTTTTTGAGAACATATTACTTGACTTCATCTAATTAAATATCATTCAATTTTAGTACACACAATGTAAAAATTACATTAAAATGTAACATCTCAGGTTTGAATTATTGTTTTGCTCTGACTGCGGCTATTTCCATTCAGCCTTGACATGATGTTCTTTGAAAATTTGACCTGTGGCAACAAGCTACAGCATTGAACTGTTTTACCTTGTCAAAGGGGATGCTGTACTTCTTAAGAATGGATGGTGATATGAGAGTCATCTTGTGCCTAAGGAAAGCCTCACAACCCTTAAAGCTGTTAGGGAAGAATCCTGAAAAGACATTTCAATGGACATGGACACATGTATGACACTGAAAACATATGACTTACAAATATTGATCACCACCAGTTGATTGCTTCCTGAAAGTATCCTATGGGCAGTGTTTTATGTTTTCCTCAGAACATTTTAAAATACATAGGGTGGCACACTCATACTCCTCAACAGTGAGTATGAAATGACATTTGTGTCTTGAATTGTTCTGTGATGGCTTTCTTCAAGTCAATCAGTATTCATGCAGGCATGTAAAGGCCAACCGCCTAACACAAGTAAAAGAGCAAAGACATGAATATAAATTAGCAAAATTGCTGAACTGCTACCTGTAGCCAGCCGCTCCAGCCTCTTCCCATGCTCTGGTGGGATGGCATACCTGAAGGGGGAGAGGGGTGAATGTTTATTATGTGCTTCATCAGTTTACAGGTCAAGTCTTCATTATACACAAGGACCCCATGAAGGGGTTCAGAGAGTATCTCATTAAGAAAAGTGCAGGTTAGGGCTAAGAATCAATCTGTGATTCTATCGGTGGCTAATATGAAAGAGAACAAGTGCAGACAGTTCAGTCAGACTAAAGGGGTCTTTCTCATTTGATGCAACCATCATAGGCATCTTTAAGATCGCTCTGCCAACCCATGCTGATATTAATAATTGCGCAGGTAATGGTATTGCTAATAACATTAGTGCTCATGCCATTAATCTGCATATGGCTTAGTACAGGGTTATGCACATATTAGTAGAGGGAGTACTAACAGTGACGATCCTACAGCTTATGAGATCTCCTGGTGATGACTCAAGGTTTCTTACCAGGATTTTGGCTCTCCAAAATGTAGGTAATTAATGCTGTAAAGGTCCATGTCCTCTGTGTGCCATGAGAAGCTGGTCTTCCACATGCCAAAGTACAGATACGGTGTGTTCACCCCCTGAATGGATACACCGCAGTCCTCCTCGATCACATCCAGAATTGTGTTGAGGTGGCCAATGTTCCACTCCTCCACTCCCTGGAAACATTCGCTGTTATTTCACTACACCATAAAGCACTTTCCTGCACTTGAACAGCTTTTCCCCACCTTTGGTGATTGGTGTAAGTTGGGTGGGCCTAAAAAGCAACCTGCTTGTGTCATGAGAAAATGTTTAGATAGTACAGCATTGCATGAATGTTAGCGCTGAGCTAACTTTTTGCTCAAAGTGATGAGGTAATGAAGTGCCTCATACCAAAGAAAGGTCAATTTAAAGACAATATCATTTAACTTTACTGGGTTTTTCTTTAAGAGTTAAAGATGTTGCCTAACAAAAAATAACGACAGAAGAGACTTGTTACTCATCTTACACAGGGGTAAAATCAAAAAGCTCACCTCATCGTAAAGGGTGCCACTCACATCGGCTCCATAGATCGGTGACACAAAAGTAAGATTCTTCCAGTACTTCCTCTCCAAGTCTTCAAAGTTCATGTGCCGTGGGGTACAGTATCTGGTAATGGCAGAATGATTATAGTTAAAGGAAAAAAGTACAGGCTTACTGTATGTCATATGCTCCATGGCATTCATAATTTACTGTTCTTGTTCACTGTAGTAGCTTAAGCACCAATTCCCTGATTTTAACAACTCCATCTACTGAAAGAAATCGAATCTAGCATTAATGTAACAGGCCTCTCACTGGAGACATGTACATAACAAGTAATCGTCTCAGTTCAGACTACAGTTTGGTTCATTATGAATATAGTACAATGGGGGAAAAGTTTATTAAGCAAATCATGCCCATAAATCTCACTTATGGTAGCTGTTAAGGTCTGTAGTCTAGTAGGTCATAGAGTGTAAAACCCCATCCATCAATCATATCTCCAGATATAAATAATAAACGTAATGCAAACAAATAACTTACAATTGCTATATTATGCTACAAAACTGAGAAAACATCACCAAAAGTACTGCTTTCTTAGTGTGCAAATACAAAATAAATGCAACACAACTGTAAACAACGTCAACACACCATCACACCCACCACGCACTCACTGTCACTTTTGTAGTTCACTGGGAAAGAAAGAATTTAGGAGAAGTCATCTATCTCCTGTGTATTGTTTCCACTCACTGTGCTCATGTCAATGTCTGTTAATAACTCAGTTAAACTCCAATCAGCTTGAGCTAATAGGCTTAGAGTTAAGGTGTACATAAAGAACTTGTGCATGTAAACGTTTGTTCTACATCGTGTTTAAACTTTGCACCCAAGTTTGATACTTTTAATATGAGTATTTTTGTGACTATGTGCACCAAACTGTAATCATTTGGTACAAATAAAAGTATTGTTCCAACACTAAAAACAAGCTACAATTTCTAACACCTTTATTAATTACTGTACAACCATAGTGACTAGAGTATAAAGTAAAGCTCCATCAGCAACCAGATTTTTAAATCGTGGTAATCTTCATGGATCTGCCCTCAGCCCTACTTAGAGTTTTCACATGCAAGCTTCACATAAATGTCATGCAAGCTTAAAAAAATGCTGCATCCTTCTTGTGGACAAAGTCAAGACATGTAATACCACCTATTTTGAAGGAGATATTACCCAAAGCTTCACATTAAAAAGCCATTGTGGCTACTCTGGCAAGGGTGACAAACTGAAATCAAAGCAAAGAAAGAGTTATGGTGTGTAAAGCAACACTGCTCACTTCTCGCTGTTAGCAAGCTGGCGGAACTTCTTGACAGTCATAGGTTTTTTCTGGATGTTGTACTGGGTAAAGAGTCCAGACTGGCCAGCCACCATCTGCTGGATGGGTGCATGAATCACCAGTTCGTCAATGTCGTCATAGGTACGGCGCGGTTTCCATTCCTTTGGAGGAATGATCTGTGTGACGAGAGTGTGTGACAATGATTTGGGTCACTAGCTTGACTCGTGCATTTTCCTCAACAACTCCACATTGCAATATATGTCATAACAGCATTCCAGGATACTCCAAGGGAACTCAGAGTTACATGAACCAATTTGGGGATCATACCTTTGCAAGACCAGCACGATGGGCTCCCTGGGACTCCATGTACACAAGATACTGGTTGAAATCTCTGAACTCCTCTATCGTTGGACGAAATGTCATGATTTTCAGAGACGGGTTACCAGGGGTACTGCCCCCTGTGCCCGCCATGATGATCCTCCTGCTCTTTACAGTCTAAAAACCACAGACATTATAAGTGAAATAATCATGGAGCCTGTCCAGGAAAAGTTTTTTTCATTCAAAGACACCCCTTAGTTCCACTCCTTTAGAACCCTGAAGAAGGCCTCATGCAGTTACGTGTGGGCTTTCTTAACTAGTCTGTTGTGGGACAAGACACCTTAAATAAAGACAATTTAACTAAGGAGTGCCTTGGACTGAGAAACTCTTTTTCTTGACATTTGTTACCTTGTACCAAAGAGCCCCCAAACCTAAGAAATCTGAACATGTTTGTATGAATTGAGCAGGCCATCTTTTTTAAATAAATCATGCAAACTATTGACAAAATTAATCCCTAAAAATACCACAGACAGACCACTTATTATATATCCACATTATATGGCACACAAATTCTACTTATATGCTATAACAGACTGAGGTGGGCAACACCATCCATCTTCAGAGGCAAAAGTTCAGCTGGTACTACCTGAACACGTGAGTGGGTGGTCACTAATTAGCGCACCTAACTGGCTGAGGAGTTGTGTTTACTATCATCAGCTGTTTTTGTAAATGGTGGGAACAAATATATTGTATGGCTTTTTTCTTTTGTAAGTCAGATTACCTAGCTCTCATAAAAGGTTCTTATACAGTTAGATCTTTTCTGATAAAACAGTGTAGTTTTGCATGTCACTGTTGCACAACTAAGCGAGTTAATTCCGACATCTAGGGTATGTCTACGGCGGGACATAATGTTTTACCACAAGGCTGCCATGTGCATTTAAATGTCTAGCCAGTAAAATTAAAGCCCTTTCTTCCGGGTCTGATACACCTCACGTTGACCATCACGACGACATCACTTATTCCCTCTGAGGCCATGTACTTAATTGGTGTTCTCATTCCGCAACGTATCTTTTTAAACAATGTAACACAGAGGGAATCAAATGTGTTGTTTAAGTGTATATTAAGTAATGCTACATTCGCACTGTCGAATTTCGCGCCATAGATTTTTAAAGTAGGTTTCAAAGTACAGGAGGAAAGCAATGCTAGTTCATCAGATAGCTACATTATAGACGCAGATAAACATCGTTTAACATGCATCTCATACTAAGGCAATGCAAACTAAAGCTGTAGATTGTATGGCCTGACCATGACCAGTCCTGAACATAATATGTTGACATGGAAAACAGCTGCCTGTATTCTGCCTTAGATTTTATTTTTAAATAACAGGGATCAGGAAGCAATAGGTGTAATGCAAAATTCCACCATTCTAAGAAAAAAACTATAACGTCAAGAGTTGATCCCCTGGAAGATCACCATCGTATGGTGGCAGTAAACAGGGGCTTAACAAAGCAGTATCACCCTCAGACGGAGCACAATATCATAGAAAATCAGGGCTTATAGTCCCATATTGCAGTCCATAAATAGTACGACACGCGTATAACCTACACCACCAACTATCTCAGCTTGTGTAAAATACTCGTTCGTATCACCGTAGAAGATGCACTGAAGACACCAAAGCTTTGACAAAGACCTGCGTTCTAGTTTCTACTCAAAAGCTTGATGGCCGACATGCTACAAAATCGCAAACACGTCGATGGTTAACCCAATCCGCTAACTTGATAGCTTGGTTTCTACCTACATGTAGGCTAGCTGGCTAGCTATATTGTTCGCTATCAGGCCAATTAGTCAACAAAGCAACCGAATGTGAAAACAAGAATTGAGGGTTTACTGAATATTTTTACAACCAAGTAAAGCACTATATTGTAAGCTAACAACGAGTTATTAATTTCACCTTGCAGTGGCAGGAGACGTTTGGTAGCTATCCTTTAGAGGTCCCGTCAGTTACTTCATGACAGCTCTCTCTTCTCACACGATTCCCCTTTTCTTCTGGGCTTGTCATGAGGATACGCGACAAGACTGCGCAGCACGATTGCCACCTAGCGACTCAATAAAATCCCTTTGGAGTACAAGTATCTCTTCATTTTTGCGGATTTGAATGGATGTATTTCTTGTTGCCCATTATCAATGTGCTCTGGTGAACGTGCACAATAACGGTGCATAGTGTCATCTCCAGTGACACTGGATTGTGATATTGGCGTCAAAAAAAAGCTGCTAATTAGCGTAGTGATGCACCCAGATCCGTTACCTGATCACTGACTGAAATTACTTGTGATAGCTAGAGCAGAACTGGCCGAAAGCAAGGTTGCCCACCTCTAGTCTTGACAATGTTGAACGCTGGCCTCTTCCTTCAAAACAATGAAACAGCACGCTGTAAAAAGCGCTCACAACGAAATTGGATTGTTTTTAATTGTCAATGAATAATTTATATTTGGAGAAAACCCACAGGTGCATGCCTGTCACCAGATCTTCGGTAAAACCTATTCATTACACTTTTTGAAAATAGATTTCACACCTGGAGTCATGCAAACATGAGATTACCAGTTCAAATGGCGCACCAAGTGCCTCAGTACAATGGAAGCATCAGTTTGACTTACCTCACCCTCACCCCCCCCCCCCTCCCCCCGTGATATTGGCTACATGATGGACAACTAAACACCATGTTGAACGCTGGCCTCTTCCTTCAGAACAATGAAAAAGCACACTGTAACAAGTGCTCACAACGAAATTTTATTGTTTTTATTTTCAAGGAACAATTTATATTTGGAGAAAACCCACAGGTGCATGCCTATCACCAGATCATCGGTAAAACCTATTTATTACACTTTTTGAAAATAGATTTCACACCTGGAGTCATGCAAACATGAGATTACCAGTTCAAATGGCGCACCAAGTGCATCAGTACAATGAAAGCATCAGTTTGACTCAAAACCCTCCCCCTCCCCCACCCTGACATTGGCTACCTTCATTTAAATGTGACTACTCCCACACTGTTACAATAATAGCTGCTTACAAACAGCCATTTCATGAAAGGTTTGAAATATACTATGGTTAAAGTCCAGTGTATTGTCAGTTTATCATCTGCTTTGTAAGAACACGCCTCTAAAATCACTTTCAGTCCCTTTGAACTTTTGTCTTTTTGTACATCATCCTGTCATGTCCCTCCGTTCTCTTGTCTGCATCAGTGTGATGCAGCAGGAGTACAGGTCACTGCAGGCAGCACAAGAGCCAGCCAGTATATGGACCACAGCTCCCAGCTCCTTCTGCAACGGAGCCAAGGCCCCAAAGTTGACAAAACACACTTGTCCCATGAGGATAAACCTTCTGGGCCACAGCCAAACATCAATAAACTTAATAATAATGACAACTCATTAATACAAATATAGTCTCCCTGTCTCAAAAGAAATACAAGATTCTTTCACAAAGGCTTAAGAGGACTAACAAACTGAAGCAGTTTAGACCACTGCAAACCAAAAATGGGGAACAACCAGTGAGCTCAGTGACTTGGAGAGTCCATAATGCCTGATGTTTTGGGGGCAAAAAAGACTGCAACAGGGGGATAGAATGGCTTATCTCTTTTCAAGCTAAAATAAAACCAAGTGTTTTAGTCACTGAAGAAAAATGTGAAGATAGAAGAGATTTAGGAAGTGTGTGTGTGTGTGTGTGTGTGTGTGTGTGTGTGTGTGTGTATGTATGTATGTATGTGCACGCTTATGCAGCAATGGCCCTCAGGGCTTTCATAATTGGCTCAGGGAGCGTGTATAGGCTGTGTAGAGACATCCAGAGCTCAGGTTTGCCCCTGAATATTCCGACGAAGCTCTTGTGCCTTCTCCCGTAATTCAGGACTTCTGTCCATCTCCATGGTTGCCAGTGACCGCTGCAGCTGACCACGGCTCTTCTCTGACATACACGCCCACTGGCCACTCTCTGGAACACACACACACAAACACTGGTCTCTAATAAACATACACACTGTGCATGTATATATTGACTAGGCATGCACAGAAACACACACACACTCCAGCTGCACTGGATTTACCTGAGAGCTTGTCCACAATGAGTTCCACAACTGCCAAGCCCTCAGCCCTCACAGAGGAGTAACTCTTGTTTTCTAAGGAAACAAAAAGCACAGATCAATTGCGAAACATGGCAGAAAAGCTATGCCAAGGTTAAATCACAGTGATTGCAGTGTTGAAGGTCTGTACAGCAAAGCTGCTGGAACCCTATTGTGTTTACACGTTTTCTTATTATTATTACGGGTCCATCTTCCAGTGCTTCCATGAGCACCATCTCAGATTTTGCTCAAAATTGCACCAAATATACCTGTATGGGAGCAATGAAAAATCATGTTGCAGATCAAAACATCAAGAGGTTTAGATTTTAGGGCCCTTTAAGCTTTAACCATTGCCCTTTTTCGCTCCCGCTTATCGTCGCATTCATTTCTAACGGTTTTTGGAGGCCTGTAACTTAATTTCTATACAAGACATAGACCTGAAAATTGGAACTCGTCATTTTGCACATGCTCTTTCAGAATACTTTGTTCGAATTGGGCTAGCCAGTGATGGTTAAAAGTTACAGGCATCTCAAAACTGGATTTTGGTTGGGCAGAATATATACTTTTTACTTTTTCACCATCAGCTGTGAGACCTCAAATTGATCAAGACCTAATTACTCACTTGATTAGTGTTATTTAACCTGGCTCTTTGGCACTGCTGTCGGAGGGCGTGTTTGGTACCCTGGAGACCCAGGCCCAAAGATGGCCAACATTTTTGCCCAATTTTCACAAGACGTGGTACACATGATCTTTAGGCCAAGCGACACAAAAGTTAGGAGATGGAATTTGATTTTAAAAATTGTATGCCTGTAACAGTCTATCAAAATCAGCAGCCAAGCCGCCAAACAAGATTTGAGCTCATATCTTAGCAATGGTTTGGTGTATCAACACCAAATTTGACTCAAAAGAGACTTAAGACCATATACTGAGCAGTGTTGTATAGTAACGAAGTAATAATACTTCACTGCAGTACTTAAGTACATTTTGGAAGAATTTTTATTTTACGTGAGTTTTTAAAAATTTGATAACTTTCACTTTTACGTCACTATATTTCCTACTTGCATACTTTTACTCCTTTTACGATACATTTTCAATTGGCTTCACGCAGTAAGCTAGCTTCACACTCAGTCCTGATGTTAGAGGAGATAGAGACAGCAATGTTTTATGTTTTTTTTTCTTGATGGTGTGATGTACGCCTCATTTTCAGCACTGACTTAATCTTATTTTAAAAAACAAAGGTTTCAATCTGTGGTCTCCATCTTCAGATGCCAGATGACATTCAGTTTTCTCTCCACTTTTGTTTATAATGACAGCAATTGGTCATGTGTGTGCATTTTCAGCAGTGTAATTGCTTGTCATTTAAGATTAACCATAGGTGCCAAATGTTCACAGTTAACCAAAATATTAGGCTACAAATTCAGACTTCCTTTGCCTGTCATAGTTAAGTGCAAGAAATTTCTGATACTTTAAGACTTTAACATTTCAGTCAGTGACTTCGACTTTTACCAAAGTAATTTTATGAAGGGGTACCTATACTTTTACTTGAGTGTGATTTTCCAGTACTTTATACAGCAATGATACTGAGTAAGCCAATTAAATACATTTGGGGGTGCTGTAATTTGCAAAAATGTTTCTTGGCTTATACCTCTTCATGGGTTTGGATTTGAAACAAAATTCTCATGTCTGGTGATGATACAATGGCATGTACCATTGATGGAGCTTGCCAACTTTTCACACCAGCATAAGAATTCGGCCATCATATTGGATTTTATCAAAAGCAAAACCAATTTTTCACAGGTCACATATTTTGTCTAATCGTCCCGAAACTTGACACAGATGATCTTTAGACCATGCCTGAAAAAAGATCTCACATGACTTTTGTATTTCAAACCATTCACCAACCACAAGCAATGGAAATCAATGGCATAGCCACCAAAAAAGGAAGTGACCTTATATCTCAGACAAACTTTGGTGTATTAACACAAAACTTGCTGTGAGTGTTGACATCCATCTCTGACATAACTGCATTGTGTTACAATGGGACCTTTGCCCAACTTCACTGCTTGCAGCTGTATTTTGCATTGTTTTTGTATTTACCAAGGGAATATGAAAGTGCTGTTGATGTCTCAGTCAAAATCTGAGACAGGACAGTGAAGTCTTGATGGTCCTTCTCAAACAACAATAACCTAGAAAAACACATAAATAAACACATCAGACATATAGACTTGAGGTTTGGACATATATGCAGAATCACACTCCGTTTAGAACCAAACCACAAACCACCACATACCCTTCAAAAAAGTCTTTCATTGCCTGCAGCACTCCTAACTGCACCTTCCAGGTACTGAGCTGCATCCTCTCACACATCAGTGCACAGACCTCGAGTTGGTATTGACCTATAACACAAACACATACGCCATGATGCAACCACTTTTACTTGTATGCATGCAAGGCCATACACAAAGAGTTATGGGCTTTCAGTCACACAAAACAGTAAAACACCCCACATTCCAAATGTGTAGCCATACTGCATCTGCTCTCTTACCCTGTGTTTGAGGGTTTCTAGGCCAAGCTTTGCCCAGGGTCTCAAAGGCACAGACCAGAGCCTCCATCTGCAGCTCTCGCTGCTTCTCATCATCATCATCATCATCGTCACATCCATCCTCGTCTTCAGCTCTCTTCTTAGATCCTGCACTCACTGGTCGATTCTAGGCAAAAGACAATTACCTCACAAACTAAACACCGCAAATACGACTTCTACATAGTCCCTAAATTCAAAGGCAAAAGGTTTTTTTTTTTTTTTAAGTTCGATCAGCTTTTGCATTTTCCATTCCTACTTGTGTGTCTGAGTTACACTTTTACAACATTCTTATAATTCACCATCTCACCCTGGTGAGTATGAAAATGAAATTTGTATTTGGTACCTTCTTGATGATGGGGAAGACGATCTGGCTCAGCTCTGCAAAGCGGTCAGTGTGTGTTGCTTCCAAGATTTCTCCAGCAGCATGTAGAGCTGCCAGTTTGTAGACCATGCTCTCCTTACGACACTCACGCAGCACACTCTCCACCACCTCATTGACAGTTGGTTGGCCTTTCACAGGTTTTTGGAGCTCACCACTTTACACAAAAATAAATATTTACACAGTGTGAACAAAAATGACTCGCTTTTCATTTCTGTGTGTTTGTCTGATAATGATACTGCATGTTCCTGCTCACCTGCATTTGACCACTACTGATGCTATGGCTTTAAGTAACTCCTCCTTCCCAGCCCAGGTGCGGCCAGCCAGCCCTTGCACCAGAGCAGTCAGAACCATGCCAAGGTAGGGCGGAACCAATGATCCTGTCTGTTGCTTGGCAATTGTTGCCATGGCTGCTGCACCCTGTGCCTTCATCTTCCATGACTGTGACTGTAAAGCCTTCTGGTTAATGCCTATGAGCTCAGTCATATACAGCCGGATCCCTCCAAAGCTACCTGCCAGTTCATCAGAGAGGGAGATGGATTAAAGGAAAATCTCATTACAAATGTAATTAAAATGAAAAAAGTGATCAGTTTCTCTGAGTGCATTGACTTTTTTTGGTGAGCGATGAAGCCCAATTTAAAGGCCTTGTCTCTTCTCCAGTACCTGGCACGTGGTCCTGCCACACCTCTCCCCAAAGGCTGGAATGGGTGTTCTCAGTCTGCTCCTCCTCCACTGCCTGGTGCATACCCAGGAATGCCAGGGGCAGAGCCAACCCTGCATGACGCTTCAATACATCCGGACTATAATGGCTGATAGAGTGAACAGTCAAGCAGCATGATGACTTATACACTGCCTCTGAGTGAGAGAGAAAGACAGAAGGAGAGAGGAAGGTTTATTTTCAAATTCAAAAAGCCATACATCTCACGGGCTACATAGGACTGAAATTACAAAGACGTGAAAAGGTGTGAAAAAATGCTGTCAACTAGGAATGCCTTCAAAAATGGAAGTGTTAATCATTTATGTTCATCAATTAACAACTTTGTGTGTACCCCTGTGTGTGAACTGATGCTGGTTTGAAGGCACCTGCCTAAATCTTTGGACAGTACTGTATCTTTCTAGCCATCCACATGTTTAATGTTAAAACACCCATAAGGCTGAAAGGACTTAAGGCATAAGATGGACATAAGTTGTTTTTTGACAAGTGTTAGGCAGGTGCACACAAAGTGTACACACACAGGGGTACACACAATGTCAGGGATTTTGCAGGATTATAGTCAAGTGTATGATCAACCATTTACACCAAATTGGTTGTATATGTCAGGAAGCATACATCCACAGAAGATCTGTGGTAGTTCTTCAAGATGTTTGGCGCAAGCTACCAGCAAAGTTCCTTCAAAAACTCTATGCAATAGACCTAGAAGAATTGATGCTCTTTTAAAGGCAAAGGGTGGTCACACCAAATATTGATTTGATGTAGGTTTCTCTTTTGTTCAGTCACTGCATTTTGTTAATTGATGAACATAAATGATTAACACTTCCATTTTTTAAGGCATTCCTAGTTGACAGCATTTTTTCATACCAAGACTTTTGCATAGTACTGTAGTTAAAAATAATAGCCTGAAAACAGGCATGGTTGTCTATAGGCAAACTGTTGGGATTGTTTTGTTTCTGTTATGACTAATAAGACTAATAAGTAAGATGATGTCAACTTGTACTGGAAAAAAGTGAGAAATGGCTGGCAACGCCTCTTGGTAAGAAAACTGGTAATGGATTCTGGAGATTACAATTACTTCCTCCGGTGTGTACAACCCATTTTTGCATTCCATTTGTATATACACAAATACTATGTAATGTGTTATACATAAAGAATAGGCTACAGTTGAACAAAACAGGCAGTCTACCTACCTTCTTTCTCAAGGTACCAGGCATTCAGCTTCTGCAGGAGTTTTTCAATGCTGCTGTCCTTTGCAGTCTATCAAAGTGCAACAAGCCAAGAAAGCCAGTTACTATTGGATGTTGCCCATATAGCCTTATTTGCAATGCACAGGTGCAGTGATGTATAGGTAATCTCGTCCCTCTTCCACTCACCCTGACCAAGTGTCCGATAGCACAAGCGAAGGCTTTCTGTACCACACTACTCCGATCATGAATCCCATTCAACAATGCAGCCATTAGCTTACCTACACAGAGACACACAAATAAAAAAGACAATTAAATGCATAAATTAAACATGTAATTATAACCTCCATCACCACAAAAAATGGCATGCTGTACACATACACAGATGTAAATACAAACATGTAATGATAACTATGAAATATTAAGAGAAATTGAATTGTTTTTTGGGAAATTACATATACACACAAGTTTTGATGCCTGCAACATATTACAATGGGTTTATCCTCATGATTGTTTGCGATCACAGGAAATGTTTTTGAAAGTGCTGCAAATGATGGGCAACCTGGCTTTAAAAGCTACAATCCAGCACCATTTATTACATACCACCTGGTTCCACCTGTGCAGTTCAGTCAGGTAATGCCACTAGTTAACTTTTCCACCAGGTTGAAGAGTAGTGCTGAATGATTTCGTGAGTAGGTGGAACACATGTGGTATGGAATTGCAGTTTCTGAAGCTAGGTTGTCACTGAGTGTTCCTCAGCCCGTGTAGTGAGGCCCACCACAGATTCCCGTCTGCTCTTGAAGGTGTACTGCCTGAGGGCCCGAAGGTCAAGGCCAGTCAGTAGTTGCTTTTGGCCTTGACCCTTGCATACAGCAGTTTCAATTGTCAACATAATGTATTACATTTGTTTTTTATGTATCTTATACAGTGTGCCATCCTTTTTGGAAATGTGGTTATTATGGTGTTGAATAGGGGTGGAGATTTTTTTTTACCAGAGTAAGGGGTGAGATCTTGAGGGCACTGGACAGTTAGAGACATGATGACACTAGCACAGCCTCCCTGTAAGAAAAAAAAACCCAGTCAGTGAGTGACCAGGCCCTAGGCAGGCGAAGCCTCCAGAGGGCTGACTGAAGGAGAGCCTACCTTAGTGCCCAGACCCAATCCACTCTTCAGCAGATCACACAGTTTGGGAACCAGCTCCACCAGGACAGGTGCATCCAAATGCTGCAAGCACTTCAAGACAACAGACAGGTAGACTGTCATTTTTACACCCAAACGTTTAAGTACATTTTTTAAATTATACTGCTAACAATCATCGTAAAGAAAGTTTCATCCATTTCATAACAACTGATTTTGAGAGGTGGCACACTGAATAAAATTGTAGTCATCAAAGTATATCATTATACAGCAATAAAATGCCGGTATTACAATGAGTAAAACACACAGCGATACACACAGATCTCTGCAATATTCTCACCATGTTAATGGTCTCCATCATGGGGGAAGATTTAGCTGCACTCAGTCTAGCAGCATCCATGGCACTCTACTCAGAAAAAACACACCAGCGAAAAACTGACTTTTACAACCAGGCAGTGAGAATGTCTATATGCGAATGAGTCAGATAGAGCTGGTGTGTGAGTGTATGACTGGAAGAAATAGTGTGTGTGTACCTTCTCCTGCTCAGTTGCCCTGAGGCTGAGGTAGTTGAGCACCTGTGGTTCCAGCATACTCAAGGACTCCAGCAGAGCAGGGATCACACGTGCCGCATGTGGCTTCAGGCAGTTCCCCGCAGTCTTACTGACCTTCACCAGTGTCTGGATACTAGCCAACACATGTACACACATTAATTTCATCACCTGCCACATTAACAGATTAAGTAGCATTTACACTTTGGTGAGTGCATGAGATGTTTTTTCTTACCTGAGAGAGCGAACCTCTGTCACACTGCTAGCTATGCCCTTCTCCAACAGGGTGGGCAGTAACACAGCTACAGTTCTCTGAGCCACGGCTCCAGATGACTCACACACACGCACACAAACCTGCAGGAGAACATACACAAAGAGGCACTGTAGGAATATTCAGTTAACAGCTCATATGTATAGTGATAGGCACAGAAATCTCACCCACCTTACTGAGGGTTTTTAAAGCTAAATCAGCAGCTTTCCGTACAGACTCCTGCAACACGAGAGAGATGAACATTGTAATCTAACCCGGCAATATCAAGGCATAACTCCAATCAATCACTATTGTATATAAATAAATGGCAAATTTACACTTCCTTCAATAACACATCCTACATGGACAACTGAATAATCTATAGTAACTGACAATGTGCGTGCTTATGTTAGAATAAAAATAAGAGATATATTTTACTTTAATGTCATCAAGGACTCTGAACAGGGTCTCCCAGATCTCAGCCAAGTGATCAATGAAGTCGTTTGCCTGTCGCCCACGGATCAGATCATTTAGAGCAAGACAGCTGGCAGGGGTGAGACACAAAAGGTCAGGGCAGTGCAGACAGACACATGACAGGTAACACATATATATGTCACTACCCATCATGTATTTCCGAGTGTATGCGTACCTGGACTCTCGTACTCTCCACAAGTTGCTGGTGAGGTTTGAGATGACATCCTCTAGAATCTCCTTGACATATTTGTCAACCTGCAATTAACAACAAATCGCAGTGAAAAGGCAGTGGTTGTCTTTTTGTAAATTTCATTTTCGGTGTTGGTTTTAACGTAAGAATTGGAGCATGTAAACTACATACAATTGTCTTGTCGGTGACCACTGCATCCCAGATACTGGTCATCGCTGTCCGGATGCCCACATTGGGGTCAAACTGGTACCTGTAGAGGCGTGGTACCAGCTGGGGCAGGTAGGGGGCCAGCTGCTCTCCTGCCTTAGCAGCAATGATGTTGAAGCCAAATGCTGCTCCCTGAGAGATAGAGAGAAGGTGGAGAAAAGAAGAGTAAAACCTTTTGATTTCAGCTTCAAATCAGAGTGACTTACCAGAGCAATTATCTGGGACCTTCTCGGAAAACTACAACTTTGACATAAGCTCTAGTGTGTACCTTTCTGGAATTCCACATGGCATGGTGATTGGCCAGATTCATGAACTTGTAGACAAGGTCAGGCTGGTTCAGATCACTTGCCAGTGAACACAGCTCCTTATAGGTCGAGAGGCCATGTCTGAGGATGCATAAAGGAAGTTTTAACCAAAACATGAAATGGCTCGAAGCTCTTGGGCGACGAACTGACAGATTAAGCCACAGAAATGAACTTTCGCCCTCATGCACACATACTTACCCATCTGGTGCTTTTCCGAGAGATTCTCCTCCGAAGACCTCAGTGTCCTCAGAGACGGTGTGCTTGGCTCTGGGGAGGTTTAGCAGAATTACAAGCATGCACACAGAACTGTGACTCTTAGTCCGTATGTGTTAGTGTCAAACATGTATACAAGTGCTATCTGCACATGTGCACACACACTTTCACACAATATAATGGCACCTCACCTCTTCCCAGTCATCAGTGTCTCTACCAGTGTGGATACCAGTTCTTGCTGATCTTGTTCACCACCAAGTTCATACACCAGCCCGAGGCCTTTAGATGCCACATCCTGACTAAGCTCTGAAACACACACACACACACACACAATCATTACACTCAACTTCATCAGCAACACAATCATTGAAGCTTGATACAATAATGACCTAAAAGGATGCATAAAGTTTAGTTAAAAGCCGGCATAGTGGGGCAGGGCACAAGTGTATATTTTGGCTGGTGCTTGCTAGGCTTGACTTTGTTTTACTGCTTGGTTGCACACCTGTAAGTTTCTGTGACCTTGTACAATGTAAGGTGGGTCTGTTTGCAACATGGATATCTACTCAAGATGCAAGAATGTTTACTTTACTATTTTGTGTGAATTAATGAATGCTAGTATTTCATTTCTGTTATTTCATTCTCTATGAACCTGGTACATTTTGTTCAGTGCATTTGTTAAAAACTGCAGAGAGCCTAGAACATTGTAGTAATGTGGTGTTTCAACACATTTGATGTGCATTTCAGTAAAACAAAAATTCTCACACACAACATATTTTCCTGCAAAATATTACTGGACATAAAAACACTGTTCCACATGGTTGAGATTGGTGTCTTAACTCACCATCAGGGTCTGACAGCACAGAGATGAAGGCTGTCTGAATCTCCTTCAAGTGAGACTGGTAGGAGACAGCACATGTTTAATTTGTGTGTTTTGTGTGACATAGAGGTTTTATTAATTGCACTATAAACACAAACACCATTTCTAAAGGCACACCTTAATCTCTTTATGTTGGCTGAGCTTCTTGACCAATGACAACAGCCATATGCAGGCAGCTTGGCGCACATGTGGGTTGGCACTGACTACAGACTTGGTCAGGACGGAGTTTAAGACCCATGGAACCACGTCATTACACTTCACATCTGTGTGCATAGGACAGAAAGACAGAAGAGTCTAAGCAAAACAAGACCAATAAATAAATAAATAAATAAATAAATAAATACAAAAAACTGGGAGGAAATAAAGACAGACAAACACAGCTTTTGCTGACTGCATCAGAAAACATTTGCTGACTGCATCAGAAAACATTGCTGGCTACATTTCTAATGTAGGAAGAACTTTTTTATACTTTTTACATACATGTGCCGTCAGGTGGCTGATATTCCTCCTCTGTAGAAGTCCAGGCATCCCGGGCGGCACCAGAGCTTGTTCCTATGGCAGCACGGGTGATGGCCTCTGCTACTGTAAACTGCAACTCCACCTGTTTGGCCTGATAAAATGACTACATTACTAAAATGCCCAATTTTATTCAATTTAGAGGGGATACATGTTTAACCATGACACCAACTAGACCTCTTTCTTTTAAATAGCATTTGTTCAGTAAAGTCAGTTTCTTAACATTGTTAAAATCAGCAGTACCGTATATGAAAAATATGCAATTAATTTACATTTCTGCTTGTCTTAGTTTAGTAGAGTAGCCAACACTGCAATGCATGCAAATGGCAAAAGTTAATGATGGTA
This sequence comes from Coilia nasus, assembly GCA_027475355.1. Lineage (NCBI taxonomy): Eukaryota > Metazoa > Chordata > Actinopteri > Clupeiformes > Engraulidae > Coilia > Coilia nasus. The sequence goes on from CM050221.1 coordinate 8,705,357, forward strand.
GTACACATGCACTGACAAAACAGATAAATGATTTCAGTGATATATACTAATAGCACATATCATACATATTGGTATGACCAGTTTAAAGTGTTACATGTAAATGTATCAATAACCTGACTGTGAATAACATTAAGCTTCTTTACCTCCACAGAGTCCATGAGACCTTGCAGTATCTTCTTCTGATGGGGGAAGTCTCCATCTCCCACTGGCAAATAGCCAAGAGTCTGCACTGAACGCTCCTTCATCTGAACACACACACGTACACAAGAATTACAGCTTAACACAGTCAAGATCTTACCATGCTCTGAATAGGTTTTCAGTCTAAAGGTTAACACTGAACTCTTTCCATACGAGAGAATGCTGGACAGAGAGTAGTGAGTAGTGAGATCTGGGGGGCTGCACCTTTGTGCTCTCTTTTCCTGAGCGCAGGCGTGCCAACAGGTTATCTACCAGGCTGAGTTTGGTGAAGCCCTCGCCCTCAGCGGGAATCAGCAGAACCCCGTTACGTCCAACCTCTCCAAGCGCTGTAACCGCCGCCACCACCAGCAATTGAGAGCTATCCTCCAGGAAGGAACCTAAAACAACCAGTTATTCAACAACCAATTACATTTAATACTTTTCTCATACTTATTCACTTATACTTAAACATTAACATTTATGTTCAACTTAAATGTAACTTAAGGAATACATTCGAACATTTAAAACTAAACAAAGCAATGCTCAGGCATACAAATATTTGACTTTGTTTCTGCATTTGACAACAGAGTGCAGACAGCCTGAATACCAATGGTTTTGGTTGCCCTGGCAATGAGCTCATCATCCTCGGCTGGTGTGGTACTCATGAGCTGCTGCTGATTGGGTGTGTTGGCAGACCTCTGGTTGCGCTTCCTGTTTGTGTAACGGCCCATCATGAAGCCAAGAGCCAAGATGGCAGCATGCTGAGCCTCTGGGCTCTAGAGGGTCAGATAAAATGTGGAAAAGAAACTTTGGAACTTAGAAATCATCTGGAAATCATGTAATATTAGCGCTACTTATTGTTATTTTCACATCGAAGACCTACATGCGTATCCTTGGTAATCTTAACCAGGTTCTGGACGGCATTTTTGAGCTCACTGCCCGACATTGTGGAGACGACCACTGCATACAGCTCAGCAGCCAGCTCTCTCATGTCCTCCTTACTGCTGTTCATCATTCCCTGCAGGACAGCGGAGAATTTACAAGGATCAGAATTACAATCTGAGGAAACAGTAATTGACTAGCAGTGATCTTTACAACCCATAAGTTCCTCAGATCAGTGGTAAATTTAACTAAAGGCAAAGGGGCTCACTGGTGACATCACCTGACAAGTGTTCCCACTGTACTCAAACTAAAGAACTGTGAAGTTGTTAAGAGAACTGGCCCACCCCAGCAATGGTGATGTGCAATAATTACCCTGATCCAGTCGGTTCGGCCAATGAATTTAGGGGCCAGTTTATGAGGGCACACAGACACCACCTCCACGAGACAGTACATCACAGAAATTCCTGCAGGGATCAGATGTGCAGAAGGGATTACAACGGGATCATATGATCATATCATCTTAGGAAAATGCAAGATCAGGAGCAAAGGTGGAAGACAATGTCATATCTGGCTTTAGAGTTCACATCAGGTGACTTATTAGCCTGGTAAACCAGCTCCTCGTACTTCATTTCATTTTGTACAGAGGGTCTGGCCCGGAATCTCTTGAGGGTCATTTAGTCGGCCCCAGCAAGACTGATCCAATCAGCGAACAGAGGGTGTGTTCAATAGCCATGACGTTGATCTTGTGTGCTATATTTGAATTCTAGTGTGTAGGTAGGCTAATTGCATACGTGACGACCAGACGTAGCGATTGGGTTGGGATTAGCGATTGGGTAAAGGCAGAGGCACTTGTTTTAAACTTCAGCAGTCCAAACCTCCAGGAAGATTTCTGATGGTGTCTGGTCCAGACCCTCTGTACAAAATGAAATGAAGTATGAGGGGCTGGTTTACCAGGCTAGTAACTTATGAGGGTGATGAAGGTTCCTTTAAGGAGAAATTCAGTTTAAGGGCTCATTTCCACCGCCTTGTTCAGCGCGTAGCCGTGTTCAGCGCGTGGGCGTATACAATAGGTTTGTATAGGGACAGAATACGCTCAGAACGCCGTGGAAATGGTTTAATCTGTTAACGTGCATTCTAAATGAATATGGACAGAATACGGCCACGCGCTGAACACGCAGAGAGTGTGGTGGAAATGGGCCCTAAAATAAAAATTGGCATGTTAAAACATCATACCGAGTTGGTATGTTTGCTGAGGAGCAAAACTGAGTTAGCCTGTTGCATTCAGAACTTAACTATTTTTTACTGTTTGTCCCAGAAGGCTAACAATGGAAGTGGTAGGCGCCCTTACACGAAGCATTAAGATTATGCTATTATTAAACCATTAAAACAGCTCGAAAAAAACTCCACACTCCATCGGTAGTACAACAAAGGCCCTGGCATTCAAAACAAGGCACTGAGAACTTTGTAAGTGTACACAAAGTTTTTTAATAACACCATTTTAACAGGCAGTACCTTGCTGTAGTTTGTCATCGCCGCCATGATGAAAGTCCACACGAGTCAATTGACAAACACGAACCAGCAGGAAGAATAGGAGGAGAGGTAGTACAATCGACTTGTTTGGACTTTCATCATGGCGGCGACGAGAAACTACAGCAAGGTACTGCATTCAACAATTCCAGAAAATGTCTGGTAGTAGCTGTGGTCAATACAGGAGCACTATTTCTAAGTGACCCACACCCCTCTCTGTCCGTTCACTGCTCTCACCTCCAGCAGCAGCCACCAGCTGCTGCAGAAGGTCCATGTAGACCTGCACGGGGTTAGCCTCATCTCCTTTGGGCGGGGGCTCGACAGAGAGCAGAGTCTGGACGTAGCGGCCTATGGCAGGAGAGTCATCCTGCATGCTAATCGGGCTCTGAGAGGTGGGTGTGGCCCCAGCACTGTGGGCTAAACACCTCCGGAGATACATCATGATCTGAGGGAGAGAGAGAGAGAGAGAGAGAGAGAGAGAGAGAGAGAGAGAGAGAGAGAGAGAGAGAGAGAGAGAGAGAGAGAGAGAGAGAGAGAGAGAGAGAGAGAGAGAGAGAGAGAGAGAGAGAGAGAGAGAGAGAGAGAGAGAGAGAGAGAGAGAGAGAGAGAGAGAGAGAGAGAGAGAGACACTAAATGCTGCCCTAGAATAGCTGTGCATGGCCAGTGTCCATGCACAGCAGTGCAGCAGATACAGAAGTGAACAGATACAATACAACTGGTACAACTGTATGTAATAGCATTATCAATACCTCTTCAAAAGCTGAGGGGTTGAAGGGCAGTGCAGTCTTTCCAACTATGAACTTGTCAGGTGTCTTCATTCTCTGTGCAGCCTGACAGACAAAACAGACACAAAATGGTCACTAATGTGGACTAATAGCACTGTCTGACTCAATTATCATATCATGGTGCACGGCCCTCACCTTTTCCTGAATATAGCAAACCATCTCAGGGAAAGAGGGCATGGGGGGCTTGGCACCCTCCTTCTCAGACTGCTCAGAAGGAAAAGACCTCAAGACACGCTGTGCTTCACCATGCACTTCCTCTCGCCTAGTCAAGTATACACACACAGACACACACGCAGGGTTCATTGTGATTCTAAGAAATATTACCGGCTTTAGTAGCATCAATGCAATCATACGTTCACAACAGTTTCTGTATAAACAGAAGTATGCATTACATATGTTATGTGTGCATCTATACACGCATACTCACGGGTCTCCTGCAGCCAGCAACAGCAGGTATCTGGAGGGCACATGGTCTGGGGCAAACACTGTGCTGGCAAACTTCACGGCTACCTGCCTAACCTGCACCTCCGGCTAGAGCACAACACGCAGACAGTATTTCTGTTAGCAGCCATGATGTCCCTCTCCTTAAGACAGCCCTGAGCACTCAGAACAGTCAGAACCATAATCGAACATCATGGTAACAGACTCTACAATACCAGACTACTGAGTCTTTATGAGCAGGCTTTTCTGCTCTGAGGCCATTGCACAGCATGTTTTTAAAATCAGCATAGGCGACATCCTGTGTTTATCATTGTCATTCATGTTTGTGTGTTTACAATACCTTGCTTATGTAGGCAGCCACCAGGGCCTCCATCAGATTGAGCAGTGCTCCCTGAAGGTTGGCATATGCTCCCACCATCATGGAAAGTGCCTGCTGGATGGCAAGTCGCACATCTGCCTCTTCCTGTATTGCACAACAAAACAAAGACCATATCTCTCAGTCTATTGTACATCAAGCTTAATATCAAAAACGTTCCCAAGAAAAACATAACAAAATTGCAACCAATGCCAATTTACGTGAATGATACGAAAAGCAACACACTGGGCATCTTGAAAACCGTAATATAAAATGCAAAGTGCTTTTTAGTGAAGAGGCACCCTGAGTGATACTACAGCAACCATTATGAGCCCCACCACACACCAGCTTGAGGTGAAGACAGAAGGTATGATTCAATGAGCCAATTATACTAGGGGATGGTTCGGGGACCAGATCGAGTAAGCAAAGATGGTGGGAAAATGACATGTATAGAGGAGCTAAATTATTTTCATAACAATACGTATTTAATTTCTGCTATGAATGGGTGATTTTGTTAGCATGTGTACCAATGTCTCTTTGTCCACATTAGATGCCTCCCCATGCATGCCAGTGTAAACAGGAAGCCTGTAGTCTACTCTTGAATGGAGATTACAAGAAACGAGGAACATGCACAATGCGCACACAGAAAGGGGAATACTTTTTAGTTGGTTACCATATACGCTAAATTGAATGAATTATTACACAATATGACAACCCATTTAGCAAAATCAGTCTGGCCTCATCATTGAGTCAGAAATAGTGTGCTTTCAGCTGACTTGTACTTGTTCATTCTTTCTCTTCTGCCCAGGATGTGGTAACATCAAAATTATGCTATTGGGGCATTAATGAGATTTAATTAGCATCAACTAAAGCAGCATAGTTTGTAAATCATCAACTATGTGTCACTGCCAAAGCTTGTGGCCATGACTGAAGGGAACGCCACAATGGGACAATGTGTGTCTAGTATGCCAGATCAGTTATACATACCTTACACATTGACTCAAAAAACTGCTGCACCAGAGCAATGTCTTTTTTGAAGAGCTGAGGCATTCGACTGCAGAAAAAAAAACACACACACAAAACATGAGACAAGACATCATATACTTAATGAGACTATAATCGTGTGTCCCAGGTAAAATACATTTGGAGTCTGTGCTGATGCAACATTTAAAAAGTTAAATGCAGCCTCAGATATGGCCAAGTTAGCATTAACTAGCTGAACAATTACCTTGAAAGCTTCCCCACTGCTGAATATGCCACACAAAGTAACTTGGGATCCTATGGGAAATGAAAACTATCAGCAACTGAGGTTAGCAATACACAAATATGCAAGTTGGACAGAGATAAGCATCTTAATCTCACCTCCTTGTACTCATTAATGAGCTTGGTGAGGCCATTTAGCAGCATCAGTCCAAGAGGCTTATTAGAAACAGGACATCTGAGAGAGATGGAGATGGAGGGAGTGGGAAGAGAGTTTAAAACTCTATTGAAATCAGTCTCTCAGTGTTGCTAATAATAATAATAATAATAATAAGAAGAAGAAGAAGAAGAAGAAAAAGAACAAGAAGAAGTAGAAGAAGAAGAACAAGAACAAGAAGAACAAGAAGAGATGAAGCCAAATTTAAAAGAGATGAACTCTACTTACACCATGCATATGTGATGCACAAATTGCAGAGTGAGAGACAGCAGTTTATTATTAGTGTTTGCTCCAAACAGGCCATCGTACACCACCTGCAAGACACACAAATAAGAATTACCAATGTATAAGCTACAAATACCTACCCTGAACAAGTTTATCAACTTGATGCCTATTATTGAAGTCAACTACTAAAGATTATTTTCATTAACCATTCATCTTTTCTGTATCAAAAGATTTGTTGTTTTGTCTACAATATGTCAGAAAATGGCAAATGACACCAATGAGTATTTCGCAAAGATCAAGTGACACTAACCTGAGCCAAAATGTCTGATAAGGTAATGATCAGCACACACTCTACTTGCTTTCTTAAATTGTTAGTCAGCAGTCAGCAAGTTGTCACAAAAGACTGTGACAAAAAAAAAACTACTTTTTTCGGGCCTGCTGCTGAATGCATAATAAGGAATATGTTTAATGTTCCCACAAATCACAAAACACATCCAATCGTAGACAGCTAGTACACTTATGCTGAGACGAACCAGCACCAAATTCTGACTCCTGCCTGGAGTGGGCAGGGCAGATTCCTGTTGCCTCTCTCACCTGTATGTTGGCAGGAAAGCACTCAGCTGCCAGGCGTGAGCGCAGGAGATGGGGCAGAATCTTCAACTTCACTCTGGTGCTCACTGGCTCATGCTTCAACTCTGGCTTAAGAGAGGTTCCCTGTGGCCACACACGTACACACAAATTCAAACAAAAATTTTACCACACCTTAACCTTCACCAAAAACACATGCTGATGTTACTAACCTTTAGCTAAATGTAGCGGTATCATACCTGTGTCTTGAGTGGAATGTCTCCCAAGTACACTTTATACATTTTGTTGACGATGACAGGATTGTTCCAATCGATAATGCTGAAAGATATCACACTGTGTCTCTGAAAACTACTTTCAGACAATTGTTTATCACCATAAAATACAAATACATACAATACAATAAATTCCGTCTACAACCTACTGCCATGAAACACTGTATATAAAATACCAGGCTATATTGGCATTACTGACTAAATGTGAATTATGTCTATTCTGTCTTGGTGTTTAACAGTGAAGCCAGTTACCTCTGCTTGCTCTTGAGCTCCAAGTCGGCTGCGGTGGCAACACTATGTCTAGTGTCACTTGAGGCAACAACCAGATGAATCACCGTCTCAACTTCACATACCTGTCCGGCTTCGATGAATTTCACAATTCCAAGCTTGCACTGTAGGTTAAATGCACATTTGACAGAAACCACAAAGGAGATTACTTGCAGTCACTAACGTAAAGACTGAAACGATGTCACATCTGTCAAGACCAAGACAGCACATGTACCTGCTCTAGCTGCTCAGGACTCCACTGGGTCTCTCCGATCACCCGCTTCACTGCATAAACACTCATGCCAGGGGGCGGCTGAGGCAGACCCTGGGCACCGGCTGCACTCCCCAAGCCCGAAGGTCCACCACCCCCTCCGCTTTGGGGGGAGGGAGGAGACGGCCGGGTAGGGGGCTCATTTAACACAAACCTGCAAAGTCAAACATTACATGATAACATTACGTTATCACACACACAACTTGACACAGCACAAATTACGCTGGTGTGATAACCACTAACAGCCACTAACAACCAAGAGCAATGCTCCACTGCTCCAACGTAACACAAACAATTGATCGTCTAAGGTTGACAGCGGCTACAGTATTGTGCAAAAGTCTTAAGCTAGGGATATACTCGCCGCGTGCAGAAGTGCGCGCGCAAAAGTGACGTCACAGCGCCGCGCGCCCATATATACTTCATTCAACACACACGGCAATCTTCTCCTCGTCAGAGGTGTCAAATGCCACAGTAGTTCGGAAACCTTGCGTGTCAGAGGAGTGAAACATGACTGAATTGCAGGTTTACATCATGATTTGGGAATTAAACTGGATAAATCCGAAAAGGTTTGAGTCAGGTTTGAGTGTTTTCAGCTTTATAAGACCTTATGAGTGATGATAGGATAAGGCAAAAAGTTAGCTTAATAAACAAACTGCAGGTTTGCACCCAAGTTGGTTTGTGGATAAATCTGAACAAAATCCTAAAAGTTTTTAGTCAGTGTTTGTATTTCTTGTGAGTTTCCAGTAATATTAGCTGATTTATAGCAATGGAAAATACATGTTTAGGCTGGTAGTTACTAGGCTAAAGTTAGCTGAAACCAGACTAGCCATTGCCTATTGTTTTCAATGGGGCTGCCGCGTGCAAGTTACAAAAAATCGGAGGTGCAGACACGGAAAATATGCGCTTGAGAACGCCGCGCCAGATGTGCACTGACGTCATTTTGACGTCACCACTGCGCGCTGCGAGTATATCCAGGCCTTTAGGCAGGTGTGAAAAAATGCTGTCAGCTAGGAATGCCTTCAAAAATGCAAGTGTTAATCATTCAGTCAATCTCCTGCGCTCATCACCTGACTATAATCCTGCAAAATCCCTGACTTTGTGTGTACCCCTGTGTGTGAACTGATGCTGGTTTGAAGGCACCTGCCTAAATCTTTGGACAGTACTGTATCTTTCTAGCCATCCACATGTTTAATGTTAAAACACCCATAAGGCTGAAAGGACTTAAGGCATAAGATGGGCATAAGTTGTTTTTTGACAAGTGTTGGGCAGGTGCACACAAAGTGTACACACACAGGGGTACACACAATGTCAGGGATTTTGCAGGATTATAGTTAAGTGTATGATCAACCAATTACACCAAATTGATTGTATATGTCAGGAAGCATACATCCACAGAAGATCTGTGGTAGTTCTTCAAGATGTTTGGCGCAAGCTACCAGCCAAGTTCCTTCAAAAACTCTATGCAATAGACCTAGAAGAATTGATGCTCTTTTAAAGGCAAAGGGTAATCACACCAAATATTGATTTGATTTAGGTTTCTCTTTTGTTCAGGCACTACATTTTGGTAATTGATGAACATAAATGATTAACACTTCCATTTTTTGAAGGCATTCCTAGTTGACAAAATTTTTTCACACCTGCCTAAGACTTTTGCACAGTAAGGTATGTTTTTTTTACATTTTGAAGCTCGCCATTCACACCTAGGCTAGTTTTTTACTGGGTCAACATAAGTAAACTCGGAACACAGCGTCATTTCATTGAGCCATCCTGTCAGTTTAGAAGAAGGCAATGTTTAGGCAGTTTTCATGGTGTTGTTTGGGACATTAAGCCAGTCTGCGTAAAGCAAAATGTACTGTTAAATAACCATGTCACTTCGTTGGTACAATGCACGCTGCTATTAATGGTTTAATGTAAACAAACAAATAAAAATGGTCACTTATTAACATGCTATGGATTATGGGAAATGTCTCCCATCATAAAGTAAGACATAAGGTAGATAATTGTGCTTAAAAAGAATGGCACTGCAATAAGAAATTCTCAGTCTATGACATCTCATCTAATAATGCATTTATATATGGTGGACCTACACTTTCACCTATGCATTTCAGGTTCAGTTATTCTAAGCTGGTCAAAACTGATCCTAAAGCCTCCCTCTCCTTATTAACAATGTGAAGTGAAAGCTAGTCAGTTTTGATGGGGGAGGTACTGAGACAACAAGTGGACATTGGATCACGAACGATTCCTCAACCCTTCCTGGCTGGTGCTTACCCATATGGCATGAGGAGGACATCGAGCATGAATTCCAGGAGCAGGTGTGCTGACTTTGGCTTCTCTGAGAGCAGGAAGGGTGAAGGCTTGGAAGGGTCTGATGAGTACTTCATGTGGAACAGTGTGGGGATCAGCAGGCGCATCAGACTGCAGTGAAATGAGTAACACCACATACTTACAAAGGACTGATGTATACACAATATTGTCTGGCACTCCACAAACTCACTTTGATGAGTTCAGTAAGTAATTTCATATGCTCAAAACACAACCACACACCTCCACTGTATCATGCAAACACGTCCAGAGCAACTACTTGGCAGACCAAATAATGCTTAATGTGAAAGATGCAAACGACAGCAAAGCTACTGTGATACTGAGTGAGTGCAATAAGGGTAGGCTTTTCCCTGACCTGTCCTGCTGTAGCTGGGGCTTGCGCTCCATAGCCGTCAGCAAGGTTGGGGCAAGTTCACATTGCTTGCTCGTCTCTAGCCGTGGGTAGCCCATCTTGATGTAGATAATGGTGAAGTTGGTAACAAATGAAGCTGCAGCAGGGTCCTGGTATTGAAACAGCAGTGTCTCTACTGGTAACTGGATCTGTGGCCGACTCTTGATGCGTCTGTTCAGGTGGACTAACAGCTCCATTACCTGGGTTAAAATAGCACAGATACAAATGAAACAGAACTGAAGGTGATTTACATATTTACAGAGTGGTATTTCACCTCTAAAATGCAGAAAAAGAAAGGAGTGGGGTTCAAAGCCACACCTTTTTCCTGACACCCTCTTGGACACTGGAGAGTTTGAGGAGCACAGGCGGGAGGAACTTGGATATAGTGTCCTGAAGCTGCTCATCTGTATCAGCAAGGCCCAACCGCAGGAACACACGCTCCAGCTGGTCTAAACACACATTCAGGCACAAATATGAACACACCCAGCAGGCTTTGTTTGACATATCTTAACGTTCCACACATGCAGTACTAAGGGTATATTGAGTTACAAAACTCAATATAAAGGTAAAATAAAGGTAAAATAAGGTAGGTAAAGGTAAAATAAAAACTACGACCGAGTTTCAAACATGAGGTGACGTCACTGCACATTTTTATCCTCTATAATGAATTTATTAACCTGGGTTCCCCCCCGGAGTTCTCACTGACCTACTGACGTGACGCCCGGATGGGTAGCTGCAACCATTTTCAAAAGAACATAAATACCGTGGTAAAGTCGACGTTGGATATCCAACACGTACAAAAAACATTTTCCAGGAGAGCCGACTTTATCCCAACCCACTGTGTTGTGTTCTTACATACTGCACAGGCCATATGCCACAAGGCCCTAAATCTTTGTAAAAACGTTTACTTGCCTCCTTTTCAGGAAAATCGGCTTTCCAAGCAAGTGCTAAACGAATGTCTTGAATGTCTCGAACATTCAACGACCGATTGAAAACCAAACTTCGTTGCGGTGAACAGGATGAAAAATGCTGCCACTGCATACTATGGCCTTAGACAAAGGGTAATATGTGTCAAAAAATATATAGGGGCACGCACTGCCAATCAAGTTATCTGGGGTAACTAACCAAACGTGAGCAGTGTTGGAGCCAAATGCCAACATTAACAAAAGGCAACACACCCAGTAACCCTAACGTTCTTCGCTTAAGTCAGCGTTGCTCAACACACATTAAGCACCAGGGTGTATTTATCAGGGTGTATTTACAGCCAATTGAGATTGAAATGATTGTTGCTACATTTATAGCTGAGCTGTAAGAATGTCGTTATATTTAAGTTCAGACGTTAGCCAACTAAGCTAGGAGGCTAACTTCACTGGATCCTAAATGTTGATATGGAGATGTAAAAAGTATGCTTATTTTCAAGTACCAACCATGACAATAACAACTTGGGTGTATACACCACTAATTTGTTTCACTGCTGAAAAGCGGAAAATAAAAAACTATCCTATTCCGCATAAAAGTGTGTCCTTTCGTTACTTAAAATTCGCACCATGACTGGGCACTGGGCCTTACCAAGCCGGGCTTCTAAGCTAGCAACCTATACTAAGTAGGTAACGTCAAAAGAGTGCAACTCTTGAAACAATTGATTTGATGTACCGAATATCGTTTAATCTATTTGTATGTTCAGTGAAATTTCAATGAATGAACATTAGACACAGTTAGTACAAACAAGGCTCTTTCAAACTTACTGAGCTCGTCTTGTGCAGCCATGTTCACTGGGAACTCATGGACCACTCGTACTGTGCCACTCCTTTCGATTTCCAACCTCTGGAGAGTGATTTTATTGCTAGCTAACGTTAGCGAATTGCTAACAACCAGCTTCCTCGAGCAATGTTTGTAAGAGCTAGTGACAAATATGCGCGTACTGACCCCTAATGGACTGGGGTGTAGCCATACGCATAATTACAAGCAATAGCTACTGGCACCAGGTTTTGTTTAGTGGAAAGACATTACATTACATTTACCTGACGCTCTTATCCAGAGGGATTTACATTGAATAAGGTACAGGGGCAGTACCCCTGGAACAACGTGGGGTTCCTCCGGAACCTTACTGGTCCATATTCTTCTATAAATGTAAATGTATAGGTCCGGAACTTGAAATCTGTACCCTACTCGGGCAGGGTTCCCACAGATTTATCAGATACAAATTCCCTACTAACCCTAACCCCTAACGTAGGCTAACCCTAACTTTAATCCTAGATTCCGTTCATTTGAATTTCCGTACCAATAATACGAGTAGTATTGGCACAGAAGTTGCCGTACCAGTAGCCTCTTTGTACAAAAAAAAAAAAAACCACACACACACAGACACACACAAAACATGGTTCTGCAGATGCCAGCCAAAGTACAATTTTTGAAATTTTAGCACAAACAGGACTGAATTGCACTAAAAGTTAATTTCATATGAATAAAAAATGAATTTGTCATCATGGTCTCAGAAGTTTTGCACGTTTCTTTGTCCAAACAGCACCCCATATCCTACCATTGTATTAACTTTTCATTCTAATATGCAATTTCATTGCAGGAATATGTATTTTTAAACACTGATAGTCACACCCTTAAAAGTTGCAATTAATTAATATTCATAATTAATATTTTCAATTGACCACATAAAGGTTGTGCTCTCAGCAGAACCGCTTTTCATGGAAAAGTGGTAGAATCATTATATCAGACTGTTGCAAAACAGTTCCAGCAGAAGTTGGAATAATGAAAAACTGTCGAAGGAGCTAAAATTTGAACATTGGTTCTATCAACCATTTTTTCTTTTATCAGTGGCAATGGTATACAATCATTTATTCAGCCTAAAAGTGTAGACCTGACTTTTTGTTGTTACTAGAGAAAAAGTGACACACTTCAGTTAACATCAACCAGGTCTTCAGGGAATGGGGGTGTAAAAGGTCATAGTCACATGGGGTCCACATATCTATGCTTTTTCTGAACATCTCATCTGCATCATGTTATATTTTCAGCCCTTGTAGCATTTCACCCACCAGCTTCTATTTAAAAAAAGATTTGCTCATCTACTGCAAAAAAACCCCAGTTCTATCGCCTGATTACTTGTGCACAGTGTATGGTTCTCTACATCATTGCTCTAGCTAAGAATATGATCTAGTGGTGGATTTGGTGTGCATGTTTGTTTTTTAAATGTAAAGTGCAATACAATTCCTGGCCAGTGCAGCCTGATTTCCTCTTGGGGGCAGTCATGGGTTAGCGGTTAAGGAGTTGGACTTGTAGCCAAAGGCTCACAGTTTCAATTTCCTACTCCGACAGGTGGGTGGGGGAAGTGGCTGACCAGCACTCTTCTCCGTCCTCCCCCATGATTGAGGTGCCCTGAGCATGACATCGTCCCCACACACTGCTCTCTGGGCACTGTCAGGGCTGCCCCCTGCTCAAATGTGTGATGGCTTAAATGCTGAGGTTGAATTGTGCTGTGTAAAAACAAGGACAAATGAAAATCACTTTAACATCATACAAATACAACGTGTTATTAATATTATTATGAATTTGTCAGTATCACAGTAAATTCTGTCGATGTCTCATGAGGCCAAACCCAGTGTTACAACAACCATGGTTGCCTATTCTTTAGGCTGTATCACAAGAAAACAAACACATTCTCAAAAACAATTGCGAACATTAACTTTATGTGAGATTCACTGAAAAACAAAGTTCAATGTACCTTAACACCTTTTTCAAACATTCATAACACTGATCTCTTGTCAGATTGTGAAGGCATAAGGTGAGGGGTTGTGTAAGCAGATGGGACTACTGTATAGTGTATGTCCAGTGTCAAACTTGTCATACCAAACTTGCATGCGTAAACTGAGGTTTTTTGACACCAATACATTTTAAAACTGCTGGTTTTAGAGCAGGCATTCTTCAGTCTCTTGTTCTCACATTCTAAGAGTGCTGGACCATCAAGTATTTAATATTAGAAAAATGACACAGAGGCTGCACTTTGCATATATACTTCTATTTGCAAAGGACAGTATATATGGAAAGTGTGACTTTTATTACTTTCCTAGTAATACATTTTGACAAAAATCAAAATGGTACTTCTAGTCTTTTCCAAACACCTGGTTTGAACTTTTGAGTTCCACAGGTTTGAAATTAAGTAGAATTTTATACTTTTGTTTTCCTAATTGCAAAAATAGAACATCAAGTACACTTAATAGTTGTTTGTAAACTTGCTCTTGAGTTTTAATAATTCTCATAGCCCCTCACTTGTTGTATGTCTTAGTATTTGAAAAGGAACGACAAACAACAAAATAAGATTGTATCTGCAATGAAAGGGTTCTGGTTTCTCCACTTTGTGACGTTATGGAATAATTTGCAGACATACTTTAGTAAACATTGATAAAGTTAATGAATGGATTTAACAACTATAAAATTTGTATAATATTTATGATTTATATTCGTTGTATTTGACGCAATCAAGGAAAAAGTGTATTCGGTAAGTCACCAACTACTGCACTCAATATCATGACATTTTTTGGTATATTGATCTCATGAAGCTGAGTAAACTTAGTGTACAACTTGCCATGTGTAATAAAAAAAACATGATTACAATAATTATAATGAAATAATAATTAAATAATAAACTTTTCGATTGTATTAAAAGTATTTCAGAGTATATCAGGCTGTATATCAATTTTTCTGACATGGCAACTTGTGGACGCAAGTCTAGCAGGGTCGTTCAGCAACCGTTGGAGATGCAGGGGGTAATTTTTCAAAAAGGCACATTACAACATGTCAATTTTAGTTACAGATGAATATAAATGAGAACAATCAGGAGCACTGTCAGGATTGGATTCGACACACACAGGTTGCTAGTAGTATTCAGTCTTACAACTAGTGCAACATTTACTGAATACCAGTAGTTCAGATAACCCCCAGTAAAATTACCGTACTGTGCTCCTCACCGTCTCCTGCATCACTGTTGCATGTGCACATCCTAATGTCATTGACCAGTGGCCGCAAGGTCTTTTAATTTACACAGACGGTTTATTATTTTGTAAATTACTATTGCACAAATTAGTAAGTGGGATTTTTTTTGTTTATATTTATGTCTGTACTAATAGTTAACATATTTAAAAAAAAGGCCATAGACAGACTGGGGCGGGGGCTCAAGCCCCAGAAGCTACGAAGTACACAATTCCTTTAATTGAGTCAAAGTATAGATACTTCACACAGACAGGGCCACAAACAGGTCACTAAAACTAAAGCTTAAAGGAGAACTTTGGTGTAAAATGAAAATATGAAAATTGGCATGTTAAAACATCATACCGAGTTGGTATGTGTACTGAGGAGCAAACTTAATTTAGCCTGTTGCATTCAGAGTTTAACTTTTTTTTTTTTTTTTTTTGGTCCCAGAAGGCTAACAATGGAAGTGATAGGTGCCCTTAGACGAAGCATGACGACTACGCTATTTATAAACCATTAAAACAGCTCGAAGAAACTCCACACTCCATTGGTGGTACAAGGCCCTGACATTAAAAACGAGGCACTGAGAACTTTTTAAGTGTACACAACATTTATTAATAAAACAGTTTTGACAGGCAGTACCTTGCTGTATAGTTTCTCGTTGCCGCCATGATGAAAGTCCGCACAAGTCCGACCCAACACGAACCAGCAGGAAGAATAGGAGGAGAGGTAGTACAATCGACTTGTTTGGACTTGGCGGCGACGAGAAACAACTGCAAACTGCTGCATGTAAGAACAGTTTTTTAAATACACGTTGTGTACATTTACAATATCTCAGTGCTTTGTTTTGAATGCCAGAGCCTTTGTTGTACTACCGATTGAGTGTGGAGTTTCTTCGAGCTGTAATGGTTTAAAAATAGTGTAGTCGTCATGCTTCGTCTAAGGGCACCTACCACTTCCATTGTAAGCCTTCTGGGTCAAACTATAAAAAATAGTTAAACTCTGAATGCAACAGGCTAAATCAATTTTGCTCCCCAGTACACATACCAACTCGGTATGATGTTTTAACATGCCAATTTTCATTTTACACCAAAGTTGTCCTTTAAGTTCTTTATACACAATATTACTATTTACACATTTTCACTACTGTTAAAGCAGGACTATATATGATTTTTACCTTTTACTTTAATATAAATATTCAGATGCTAATTAACTAATTCGGAGAATTGTGGTCGGCATAAAAATGGAGCATTAAAATGTCAGAGTGAAACATTTGGAAGTTGATTTTAACTCGCAAAGGGTAATTTTAACATTTTAGAATTTAAATGACGTTCAGAGTTGGGTTTATTTCACATTTTGAAAGAATTTAACTCTGGAGAGTGTGAAGCTATATAAACCCTTAAAAGTGTTAAAGTCAACTCTGTGGGAGTCAATTCAACACTGATCGGTTTGCTGTGTACCTGTTTGGAAATGGTCATTGCTGGTTTCTATCCTTTAGCTTGTAAATAAATCCACATGTAGTTTAAAGGATTCAAGTATTCAAGGATTTAAATTGTAACATACAATGAAATGCTGAAAGTGAGACATGTAGCAATTCTGTTGAGACAATTCAGTCATATGTGTGTGTGTGTGTGTGTGTGTGTGTGTGTGTGTGTGTGTGTGTGTGCGCGTGCGTGTGTGTGTTTGTGTAACATACAATGAAATACTGAGTGAGACAAGTAGTGAATTTGCAATTCTGTTGGGCAATCTCAGCTGTGTATAAGTGTGTATGTGTGTTGAAAGTGGAGAAGACATAGGGATAGTTGTGTGAATTTAAATTTAAGGCGCATCCACCTCTCGTCAATGTAACGAGTGAATAACATAAATAAATAAATAAATAAATAAATAAATAAATAAATACATACATACATACATACATACATACATACATACATACATACATACATACATATTGTGTGTCAGGTGACCATCTGTTAACAGACTTCATTTAAAGTGCCCTTTATATTCATAAGTCCCTTACTATACAGTACTATGTCAGTAAAGTTCATGAAACAGAGTATAGGTTTTTGACTCCTCTATTCAGTAAATGACAATAGTAGTATAGTGCTTAATATTACAGTAATTAATTCAGAGCTATGCCACCACTGATTGTATTCATGAAAACACAAGTGGAGTATAAAAACCGTGTTAAAAAAAAGAACAGCATCTGTTAAATGTTTATGTAAGACACAACAGAGTTGGGGAAAAGCTGTGAAATGTCAATAAAAATACAAGTTTTAATAGTTTTAAAATATATCATGATACTAATAAAATAAAGACTAAAATAGGAGTCATCTTCTCGGGGAGTCTCCTCCTTGAATCCTTGAATGGGACTCTCCTGCCAGCAATGAGGCGTAACTGGTTCACATGTCCTCAGCATGAGTAGCACAGCCCAGGGTAAGAAAGTAGCGGGGCCAGCATTGCGTCACACTGCTGTCCTTCACCTTCCCCTCTTTCTTATTCCTCTTTTCCTCCTTCTCTGCCTTCCTCTGCATCTTAGCCAGGGCTTTCTTTTGCTTTTTTCTTTCGGCCTCCATGACCTTGGTCTCCAGCTTCCTGATCTTCTGCAGGTCAGTGTCAGGTGCTTTCATGCCTTTAAATGCACCGCTGGTGGTGGCATCCTGTAAAAGAAAAAGACCAAGAGATTTGAATGAGATCTGTCATCTACATTGACAGTTCAAGTGTTTGACACATAGTTTTGAGGTGAGATCAATATTAAGGTTTTTCATCTAGAGACAGAGCTATATTTTCAATATGTTTTTCTTAGTTATGCTACAACTTGGGCTGCTAGCGTCAGTTGGGGATGGTTGTCACACTCTGTTTGGGGTTGGTTGTCACATGTGCCACCAATGGCCATATATGTTCATATATATTCACTCTCTGACACACACACACCTACACACACACAAATCTAAATAGTAACAATAGGCCTATCTAATTGTTCTAATCTATCTTTTGGTGCATAACGTATATTTCAATAAGATGTTATAAAATAGTATGTATTCAGCAAGTCTATGTTTTATTTCAATGTTCCCAATGTAGATATTCCCAATGCCTGTGTGTTATACTTATTTCCAATGGCTGTGTGTTATACTTACATTCTGAATAAATTTCACTTCACTTTTTTGCATAATTAAAAAATATATTTCTATGTTATCATTTCCCTGCGATGGGGTTGGTTGTCACAAGCTGCCAGTGTCTATTTGGCAGCCCATATCTTTTGAACACAATGAATTTAAGGCGACCCTCCAGTCCTACCTGACACTTTAAGCTTACATTATACATTGAAAGGGAATGTATTCATAACACCGTTTTTGAGGGATTCAAATGAAAGCAAAACATTTGACAACCAACCCCAGTCTCCCCTATGCAATAACACAGAACGGCAGATCACAATTTACATTAACCTATATTATTTGCTGTATTTGGTCTTATTTGGTCACCTTTAGTAAAACATACCATACATATGCTAACAGGTCTTTATATAAAATAAATAATAGACAAGCCAAAAACTATATTGTGGTTACCGGTAAATACGTTTTTCATGTCATGGAATCCTTGCACTCTTCAGACTTACAACCATATGGAAGTTTTTGCTGGTAGTTTTTAATTTTCAGGCTTTTTTTATTATTATTATTATTATTGAAGTAAGTCTTACTGGTGATACCAATAAATTCATACACTCCCAAAATCTCTTTTTGGCTGCCTAATCATTGCTATTACAAATCCCAGGTCAAGCCGACATCTTCGAAATTAAAATGTGAACCTAAAAACATGCTCTTCTACAACTATGTAATTATTGTACATGGCTACATATAGAATTCACGTACCAGTGCTCCCGCTCATTGCTCTAAATAAAGGCGGCAACTTGATTGGCCGGTGAGTAAGACGTTTGGTGATTGGCTGAGAAGTTTTGGCAGAGATTTCACTGTATGGTTTTGTGTTCGTAAAAAGAATCTGTGCTTGTGAATACGATTTGTGCCTGTGGGAGATTTGTTTTTTTTCTCAAATACAAAGTATTTTTACATGTACAAAAAATCTATTTACAAGCACAAATTTTTATTACAAGCACAAAACTTTGTTACAGAGACAAAACAGATTTTCACGCAGAGACACATTTTTTTTTTACAAGCACAAAACTTTGTTATAGAGACATGACAGTTTTTCACACAAGGACACATTGTTTTTACAAGCACAAAATATTTCCACGTGTACACAAATTCTTTTCACAAACACAAAACATTTCCACGTGTACACAAATTCTTTTCATGAGCACAAGATATTTCTACGAGTACAGACCTTCCGGCAGGGAATTCATATACAGCAGTTAGATGAAAATGTTTCATGTTTCTGGTTTGGTTATATCCACATCAAGAGCATAAGTGGCCAACAGCCAATTTACATAAATGACTGCATTTTATATGAGAGTGTCTAATATGATTGTGTGAAAATTAAAGATTAGAATAGCATACATATATTTATTTATGTACATAAATATTTTCTGTACATATCTTAAGTCAGGGTTTTGCATTGTCATGGCAATCAGCATTAAAATCATTATTATGGCATCAAACACTACAATCAATCAAAGTATCCTCAAAGTCGATGTCTGAGTCGAGCAGGTGTTCTCCGTAGGCTGAGAGATCCATCTGGTTGAGAATGAGAATGAGATTCTCAAAGGTCTCCTCCAGATCCGTCCGGAGGACGGCTCCCATCATCCTGCCTTCGCTAAGAACCACCTTGATGTATCGTGTCCTTTGGTGCAGCGCACAAGCAGCTCGTGGTTCTCACCAAGGCCCTGAACGTTGAACTTACCCAGCAGAACCACCTGGGGGAGCCAAAAACACACATTCGATCAGAAACATTTCACAAGTATGTTTTGGAGTTTGAGAAAAGTCATGTACTTAAAGAAAACATGATTTATATGGATGATAGTGATTATTGTTGTGAGTATTATAAATGTAAGGATCAGAAAATAGATTTGGGGGTTTTAAAAAAGCCATGTAAGCCAAAAAGATGATTACACTGGGATGATTATCTTTACTGTTACTGTTATGATGCTGTTATTATCACTACTATTGTGCTTTCAGACCCCATGGAACAATGAGAAGCTACAAAGACATTTCAAATAAAAATCCTTTCCATTTTCCATGACATTTTGTTTTAGCTATTGTCTCTTCCCTTGTTCTATTGTGGATTAAAAACAGCTACGCCTCATCCAACACCTAGTCTGTCACTGTGGGTCTCATCAAACACTGAATGGGCTCTGAGACTCACCTTGTAGTTGAAGAACTTGGTGCTATGGGAGCTGCTCGAAGCAGAAGTCCAGTTCAATAGCTCATCCAGAACCTCTGCAGCTATGCAGTGACCAGCGTACCAGCCCATCTGACGGGCCTGGGTCCACAGACGCATCTGACCAGAACACACACACACATAGAGAGAAAGAGACCGCGTGCGAGAGATAGAGAGAGTAAGGACAAAGTACATAGCATTGAGTGATACTTCGATTCAGGGACTCTCTTGAAACCCAGGCCAACCACTGATTGGCTGGACAACAACGTTAGCATAACCCCCAGTAAGATGGCTGGACCTGGCTAACTTTACTGAGAGAGAGATAGAAGAGCCCAAAGCTCCCAAAAGCAATGTAGGGCTAATATTAGGATACTGTGTGTGTGTGTGTATTTGTGTAACATACAATGAAATACTGAGAGTGAGACATGTAGTGAATTTGCAATTCTGTTGGGCAATCTAACCTGTGGATAAGTGTGTGTGTGTTGAAAGTGGAGAAGACATAGGGATAGTTGTGTGAATGTAAATTTAGGGCACATCCACCTCTTGTCAATGTAACGAGTACTTCATGCTCACATTTCAAATGTAGTGGAGTAAAAAGTACAATATTTATACTGAAAATGTAATGAAGTGAAAGTCACAATTGTGAAAATGTTTAATACCCAAGCAAAGTACTTGAAAATTGTACTCAAGTACAGTACTTGAGTAAATTTACTTAGTTACTGTCCACCTCTGATGTGCTGTATCATAAACTTCTGTACATAGAACCTCTCTTCTGCCTCAGAACTGTACACCTCACCCCACCCCTTTTTAATCTTTGTCTTGTCTTGCACTAATATAAATTTTTATTCTATGTTCTATATTCTACCTTTAGTTTTTGTAGCTTTGTATCATAATAACATCTGCTGAGACACAAAATAGTAGATTTTGAGAAAGTGACAGGAGTTAAGATTCCTGAAGATGGAGTGTTATAGTTGTTTTGGAAATGTCCTGAGGGCAGCCTTTGTAAGGAACAGTATTAAACAATGAGGAGTGAGGCAGAGATGGTGCAATTACCACATCTCTAAGATGCAGGCTATAAAGAAGCTGGCTAAGAAGAGGGACAGAAGACGGTGAACGTGGAGGTGGTGAATATAAAAACAAAAAAAACAAGCTGAAGAGCTTGACTTGATTGCTCTGGGTGGACTTGAAGTCAGAGAGCCCAGAGACCCCATCCCATTGATAATACCAACCAAGAGTAACTTATGATTTTTGCTGAGGACACTTTACAATTAAACATTAAATTTACCACTGAAGTAAACTGAACCACTGAAGGTATTCTGTTTAAATACAGCCATTTTAGATTTGTTATTAGAGAATGAATAACAATAGTTATTCCATTGACAATTGTAAACTAGGAATAACACTCTCCCAACGTTTTTTTTAACTATAGAGCTTTCCTAAGTACATTTTTTTTTGTAATTCACACCAGTATCCTAAATTGCAACTATGGATATAGTTACAATGCAAAGGATAGAACCATAATGATTTTCAAGGAGCTATAGCCTATCTGTAATTATCCTTACTATCCTTATAGTTAATGTATAGTTAAACAAATTACATCAGGTAGCCCCAAAAATTAGCGATATTGTGTATAAAGAACTTAAAGCCAGGTCAAATTCTAGTAGAAAATATATTTTAATATGTAAGTATATGTAAGTATTTTTAAAAACAAGTACTTTTGTACTGCTACTTGAGTAGAAGTGGAGTGGAGTCATATTTGACTAGCAGTATCTATACTTTGACTTAAGTAAAAAAATTGTGTACTCCGTCCACCTCTGGGGGAAATAGTAATAGAATAGCATGCAGAACACAGTAAAATGTGAAGTGGCAGTGGCTCAAGCCCAAAGCTCCCCCCTCTGCACAGTCCTCAAATTTTGTTAAATGGTCCACGAGGGACACTGCAATTTCTGACAATACATGTTGGCCTATATTTAGAAACATTTTTGAAACAAACATGTTTTTCTTCCACACATTCCCAGGAGGTCTCCGAGTGCATGAGGTCATGCCCATCTCCTGTTAAATGGCTTTTGTTAGACAGGCTGAGATAATAAAAAAAATGAGTTATCATATCCAGAACACCTTCTCCCACCAAGCATTGCTTACCGTCTCACTTTTAGACTGTTTGGAGGTGGTCACCCTATGCATAAGCCTACCTGTTGTGCCAGTAGAAGAGCCGTGATGTACTAACTATACCACAAGGTGGCAATATTATAGTGAAATGGCCACATTCATAAGTGAGATTGTTTTTATATTTATGGTAATAAACCGTCTTATTTTCTAGACAGTAAATGCATGTACAACTTATTTAAAATAGTAACACATGAAATATTACTACGAAAATCCCATAACTTCGTTGGAAGTTTAGGTTTCTGTGTCCAATTAGGCTAATTTTGATATGTTTGAATGGCTGAACACAAACCATAGATACCACCAAGTCAAGTCAAACATTTTCTGCCTTTAAACATTTTATCATGAAAACTAATCCAAAGTTCAAGACATTTTTAAAATGTAAATTATAAAATTACAAGTAACAAGTCATTTTGTAAGGACAGAGGGTCTTCTTTACTCACAGTGGTAAATATCTCACTCTATTGTTTTACTAAAAATACTGTAGCAGAGCTCTAGCTGCAGCTCAGCTGTAGCTGGCTGTATTGCTGAGATGAGGAGGGCGCCGGCCCAACTTAAACTCTGGGGACAATGGTGTGCTACAGGGTTTTTAGTTAGTTTTAAATTAATTAAAGGTGACAGCCTGACAATATAGCATCATCAGTGAAGTAATGTTGAGTGCAGTTTTTTGGGTGTCATCCTGTCCTCAAGAAGTAGCTGAGTAATTTTGGATTCATGAATTCATCACAAGTCCTTTTCTCATGTTTCGTTCATGATTAAGAGACTACTGAAACACTTCCATTTCAGCTGTGTTTTTTTGGGTTGAGTGATGCAGTCCAGTCTTCTTCTCAACTTCTATGAGGCAGTACTGTGGAAAAACATGGGTCTGTTACCTGTGGAGGGAGAAAATATTGTTAAGACTGCGGCTGAGTTTGACGTTTGCCATGCCTGTCTATGTTTTCAATGGTGAAGATGTCACTTTTACAGTTCCGCACTCTACCTTTGGGGCCGAAGCTTCTCATGTAGCAAATTGTGCAATACGGCTTCTCATCATGCTAAAACACACACACACACATGCCAGGAGTTATCTTACATATTGTTTCACATAGGCTAACTGTTTTTGTACAGACACTTTTGTCACTGTGTGTGTGTGTGTCTTATTGGCGTGTGTACCTCTGCATGTTGTCCTGCTGTAAGCTGTCTCTTGCACTGTTGGCACTTGAGACAAAGAGGATGGTAGTCACGTCCAAGGGAGCGCTTCTTTTCACCTTATCAGGTCGGTCAATTCCCATATGAGAAAAGGGAAAAAATTGGGTCAGAACAAAATTCATATAAAACCAAATTCATTTGAAAATAATTACAATTCATACATAAATGCATGCTTTGCCCTTTAATGACAAACTGACACATGTACCTCAGACATGGAATAAGAGTGTTTTTTCATTGGGTGGAGGATGACCTAATAAGATCAATTATAACAATTCCTGTGCTAAAATTATCAGAAAAGTGTAGCATGTACTGTCTATGTTACTGAATTACAGTTAGTTTTCTAAGAATTAAATAGATCTAAAATCTAAGGATCAAAATAGAACTTAGGCTGGAGTGTCAAAAGACTACCAGATGTATGTGTGGGACTGCTTCCTATGGGGCAATAAAGAACATGTGTATTCATACACACACATTCAGACACACATTTACATGGTGGACAGTAATTGAAATAAAATCTGGTTGGACTGTATGGTTTCCGGACTGTTCTACAGGAAGTGACTTAGACTCTAACAGTATCCTCAGACGTTCAAGCCAGCAGCTTTTCTTTCTGTTTTTATTGCCAAATCCACTTCCTGCCCCACTGGCCCCTCCCACTTCCTGTCTTGATGACTCACGGGTGTGTATGGTTGCAACAGAGACTCACAGCATCTCTCTCTCTCTCTCTCTCTCTCTCACACACACACACCCTTTCTTCTTCTTTCAGTTTTTTCCCCCTCACATATATGCACACCTCACAAAATACAGGTTTAAGTTCTGTCAGCCATTATGGTCACTGGGGTTGACTCGACACAAAGCTCAAAATTCAAGACTTCAGAGAAAGATTAAAGCAAGTGAAATATTCCCCTTAGTCTTTCCTAAAATGATCACATCACTGTTTTAAAAGCAGAAAACTTAAAACATAATTTAAAAAGTCTATGATTTACTGTAAAAAAAAAAAAACTAGTTTTAGGCTTTTAAATAAAGAATACCTCTCTCTCTCTCTCTCTCACTCTCAGACACACACATTCACAAAATGTACTGTACCAATCTTTGTTCAAATACTGAAATATCTCTGTGCTAATTTGTCCAAATGGCACGTGCAGGCTCAAACTCAGTTTCACTGTCCCTAGTATAATAATGAATGAATACAGACTCACCAAAGTAGACAGGCTTCCCACAAATAGGGCAGTAACTGACCATGATGAAGCTTTAAGTTCAACCTGTTTTATATGTGAAACAATCACAATGACTTGCACAGGAAATACGTTACACTGTAAAGTTGGCTGTCGTGATGTGCTTAGCCAGGATGTGGTAAGACAGAGGAGATAGGAAGCTAAAAGTCAGAAATCTCAAAAAACACTTTAAGACGGAGAGGAAAACACAGATTTCCCTGCACGAGAGTTATGTCATGTTTATTATCACACAGGAAACCCTTAGTCTCACACACACACACAGATACAGTGATTGCACTAAAAAGTATAAATAAAGCATAAATAAAGTTTTGCTGTCCTGTTTCACACATTATGCCTCAACAAATCTGATGACAAGTTATTATTTATTGACAGGGTATGGTCTCTTCATTTATGTGTTTAGTGTGAGTTAAAACTATCAGGCTTACATACAATGTACCATTAAAATAAATTAAGACACTGCCATAATACATTCATGAAGAATCTGTGAGAATTTGCAGTTCTAGTACTTCAGTGCAAAATGCAAATGACAGACAGACAATGATGGCCATCTGCTGTTGATTGATTAAGGACAGGCAAAAAGAACTCAAAGATTTCTCTTTGAGGGCAGCTGTAGTCTAGTGGTTAGGGAGTAGGTCTTGTGATCGGAGAGTCGCAGGTTTGAATCCCACCCTACCCATGACTGAAATGCCCTTGAGCAAAGCATATGACCCCACGCTGCTCCAGGGACTGTAACTAAAACCCTGCAAATAAGTGTAAATAGCTCTGGATAAGAGCATCAGCTAAGTGTAATGTAATTGACAAAATGGAGGCACTATCATACGCATCAAGGGAGATTATGCTAGAAGCTGCTAATCAACTTGGGCTAACCAGATGTATGGGAAAATAAATTCCAGCTTTGGGTGATTTGAGGCTGTCAGGGAACAGTCTTTATTTGAAATATCTTCGTAATGCTATTCAAATTCTGAAGCATTCTGATTCATGAAAGCCTTTTACGAATGTTTGCCCAAACCTAGACTATGCTTGTTAAAGAATAAGATCATGCAAAAATAGAAATTATAAAAGTATGTATTTTTGGTCATTAGACATAATAAATAATGTTTGCCACACAAAACAACACTACAACAACACATCAACAATATCTACATACTACAATAAATACATTTCACACACACACACACACACACACACACACACACACACACACACACACACACACACACACACACACACACACACACACACACAAACACGCACACTTTAGGGAAAAGAGAAATCCTCTTCCTTTTCCTCTCAATGTTTTTTCCTTCAAATACACACTTCAGGATTAAACTAATAATCTTTCCAAAGTTCAATGAGCTGGTGTAATTGATCATTTTGATAGTGGTCATCTTACTCTAATGAATGGAAAAGTAATCAATAAAATCATCCAAACTGTTCTGTATGATAACTGAAATAAAATTATTCTTCATTCAAAAGTACTACAGTATTTTTGAAACCAGTGGATCTCTCACTTAACCTAAAATCAGCTGGGACAGAGACCCCAAATGTGTTGATTCTTGCCTTTGCATTCTTGGCATAGTTCTTCATTTTTTGCCTTATATTTTTTTCTCTTCGTTTTCTAGCCAAGTGTTCTCTGCCAATTTCACTGTGTGGGTTTGGCCAGAAGATATGGAGGTTGGCTCTCACTCACAGAGCTTTCTTATTCTCTCTCTTTTCCTGTGTGTGCTAAGACTGGTTTAGCTGGTTTGAATAGCTGTGCTTTTAAGATCCATTGTGCCATTAAGTGCTTTGGGGTAACCCGGTGTTTGGTATACACATGTTTAAAAGAAAGCATGTAAATTTCAGCACACAATTTCTATCAAACCTGCCATAAGATGGCGGAATGTGATAGGGGGTAGGCCCTTTTACTCGTCTTCTCTGTGCTAATATTAATCCCGTTTCGTGTCCAAAAAAGAACTCTTGAACAGAAAAAACACATATGAGTGGATGTTAAAGAAGGCAATGTTAGCATACTTTACTGACAAATACTGAAATAATAAGATGATACTGCGGGATTGATCATAATATATTTATTGATTGTTTGCCACAATGTACATGTTCCTTTCATGCTTACAAAGGACTGCTACTACCAGGAATCGACTGATTTGTTATTTCATTGCAGGATAATCTATAGCATGCCAGGTCACAAGATCTTAAATGTGTTCTTCCTGAAAAAAATACTGTACCAGTGAATACTGTAAATACTGTTCCATAACACCATGTTAACTGTGTGACTACATGAGATTTTGTCTTTCTGTCAAACAAATGATTACCTTCACAAAGACAAAATAATTTAACCATAACAAAACTATAATATAACCATGTTTGATAGAGGCATGTTGTAATTACAGGGACAAGGAGCAATGTTTATGTTCTGGATGGGATCACAATATCCCTCAACCAATCTCTATTCTTTAATTCAAATCTGTGCACAAGAGTCACCCCTCACCCAGCTCTATCACTGCATGATAATTAGAGCCAGAATATTTAATATTAAAACACATATGTCCATCTCCTACTCCCTTCTTTGTTTCTCTGGTCCCCCTAGTCCAGCTGGTGTGTGTGGTGCCCCTCCCCCCAGCATTTGAACAAACCAATAAGGGAACATTGCACACACCATCCCCCCATCCCATAACCCCCCCCCCCCCCCCCCAACAGACACACACTCTATCTGTTGGCTATCGGACACTGCTGGGTAGAAGATTGATCCTCAATCCTTCCCCTTCGCAATCTGACTGCAGAACATTGCCTTCAGCTTAACCAGGGAACAGAAGAAGAGGGAAAATTCCATTTGCATATCATCAAAGTGCAGAGAGGGGTGTGGTGGAGCAAAGGCATGAGGGAGGGTGGCTATGAATGTGAAGGGAGAACAAAAACAATCTACAGTAAGGTGAGATGGGCTAGGATGTGTGTTGCATGATCAGTACACTAAACACATGCAACCTCACACAGCTTACACAACCTCACATTTTTGGCCGTTTACATGGCACTGTAAATTAGGTAAACAGTTAGTACACCTGTGCCAATATAAAAATATAGTATAGACCTGACTGCACCACCTCTGCTGTTGGCCATTGCTCGACATACCATTTGGTTGCAATATACTCATCAATCGCTTTTCAATGACACATTCTGCAAAAGCGTCCAAGTTGGTCTTTTGAGTTTCACTCTGCCGACGTCGGCAGCCGTGTTACGTTTATTAATATCGTGGCAGTATAACCACACACACGCAAGCTTGTGGGGAAGGTTTGAGTCGTGTAAGGCTTTGTTTTAATCCAGACACGTATCATAAACATTACAGAGCCATAGCCTACAAACCAGTACTGTAAACGACTCACTCAGTATGGATTTATTCGGCCTTAATTAGTATCGTTTTGCAAATAAGTTTCTGAAGCCGACAGGCAGAATAAGGAAATGTTATTGCCCCGCATCAACGGATATGATGATCAGCCTTGACAAAACTGATGATAATCAACTACTGTGATAAGTAACCAAACAGAAAGAATAGGAACATTTAGAAATACTTTTACCAGACGTTGTTTCAAGCCAGTTTGCAACACAAGCGCGTTGGATAGCTAATATCGTTTGTAAATTATTCACATCACAAGCTTTCGTTCGCTAGCACCCCCTCTGTGCTACGACTAGGGTAAAACAATCAACCGACGAAAGGACACAGGCCTTTAAATGCGCGTGCACGCGGACGTTTTCATGTTTTATAAATTACGTATAGTAGCCTATATATGGGAAAGATGTACAGTCGAAAACACGTTGGCAAAAACAATGTATTAATACAGTTATTGCAGTTGTTCGGTTGACTGGCTATAACAAAGTCAGTTTAACTGTGTAGGCCCTCTTCGAGTAACGTACACGCAAATACTCTATATTAACATAAAATTCACTCAGGTAATACTTAAGAGTGCAACCGAAATAGTCACTAATGCATGAAGGCATTTACCTGGAAGATACAATGGCACAAGATTAACAAGCATAGTGCTTTTTATCTGAGCTCGATGTCTTTTGCCTGCTGGGTAATCTGAAAGCCTAACGTTGATGGTCTGTCACATTTCACACTGACACCGACCGAACTGGGGATCATACGCCTCTCGAAATATAACCAGCGCGTTGGAGCCTGGAATATCTTGTGATTGACTGAATTCTGGGTGAGTGCGATGCAGTACTTCCATTTATACAAGGCATTATTTTCAGTGCTAAGGGTGGAGAAAAGAAGGTCGTTTTTGTTCACATATTCTCTCTGTCTTGCGGTGTAATTAGTGCGAGGTTAACCACTTTTAAATACCTCTCTCATTCCTCGCCTGGTATCGATTTTTCCCCTCTCGGCTATCTGTACACTTGGACTTGAAGTATACTCATATGTAATGTTACAGACAGAAGTTCAAACTTTTACTTTACGTGATGTTTCAGTAAATATAAAACAGAACAGCGCTGTTGATGTTCAGTTTATTCTGTCGTATGGATGTGGACCACAGCCAGCGCGACACCAACTGATGAGTGTTGGCTAGTTGTTGGCAAGCTAACTTAGAAAATAAGTTAATAGCGTCTAAATAAATTGTTAAAAGACCCTGTCTGGTACACATGTGCTTCCGTGATATATCTACATGTTGGCGAACGGCTTGGAAACTACTGCGTGAATTGTTCGCTGCGTGTTTGGTTCTTTGAGGCGTTTGCTCGTGAAAATAAGCTAGCTTCCTTCCATAGCTAGCCTTGGCGTTTGTTACGTTACGGCGAATGTGAACCCATGAGCGAGTCTTACGGAAGTACTAGCTAGCTATCGTTAGCTGCTCTCCTCTTTGGGCACATCTCTAACGTTATGTAGTTTAAACGCAATGTATGTAGTAAAAAGCAGGCTAGGTATTTAGTTGAGCATTTTGTATATTTTAAACGCTGAACATGAGATGTTTACACATTATCAACATCAGATATTCTAAAGGGGATTCACACCATCAAGGTACTGTAGGATTTTTGGTGTACCAGTCATTAACTTAGAAACGCGACCTATCTATGTAGCTATGCTAGCTACGGGAAAGGGGCTCGATGGTTTAACCGTCTGGGAAGGACCAAAACAAAAGGGGCTTTTAAATTAGCCAGGCCATTACATTATTAGATGGTGTATTTAACAAATGTAACTGACTTTGTTGTACTTCAAAAGACGGCCAGTAAAGTGTATTGTTGTACATAACTATCTAGTTGGACTACTCATGCTCTTTTCTTAACTACTTTTCTGAAGTGCCTTTTTGGAGGAAGCAAAAAAGAAGGAAAGGAACCCCCCCCAAAGGAAATGCCAATCGCCACCACTGGTCAACCGACTACTCAAGAGCCCCGTGTTTGTTCCCAGCTCCCCGCTACCCCTGAACCCATTCCGAAGCGATCAAATGTATGTGACGACACGGGGGGACATTCTCAAGACCACTCACACGGGGGACCGGAGGTGGTTAGAGGCGTTCGGAACCACAGCCAGACCACCGCAAGGATCCCTCTAGCTCTCGGAACCTCCTCTCCGTCGCAATCCCCTCCTACGTCCTCCCACTTCGCCAGTTCACTCCACCATCAACCCCCTCCCATGGCAACGGAACCACCGAGGACTCGATCGCGTTCGCGGTCTGGATTTTACCAATGTGGTGTGAATGGAGGAGCTAATGGTAACAACAATAGCAGTAGCAGCAACATCAACAACGGTGGTAGCATTCATACTACTGGCGGAGCAATCGGCGTGAACCATACACAGCAGCACAACTCCGGATGTGTACCGTTCGGAGCACACGGTCACACGGAAAATCTACGCCCCCCTGGAGGGATCCTGTCTCCTGGTGCACATAGACACTCAGGCCCTAGCGGTCACAGGAACCTAGGCGCAGGTAAGAAACTATATTTTCCTTATGTTCTTAAAAATGGTCCATGCAGTTATATGATGATTTACAATAACGATGGGGCTGTGTCTGAGACATTAGCGATTGAAATGTGCAATGAGTCTGGCCACGGAAGGGGGATGGGCTGTAGATTTGACAACAGAAGAGGGAGATTGCCCCCCCCCCCCCCCCCCATAAAACTGAGGTTCTTGCATGATATGAAACGAAGCAGTTTTCTGTAAGTTTTCTGTGGTAGAATTGATCAGCTTTTCAATAGAAGTCCTACCTTTATACTCGACTTTGATTTGATTGTTTTTGCAATTGAGCAGGCTATATCTGATCCATATCTATTGATCTAAGAAAGGACTGTTGTGTTTTCTTGCAACAGTCTGTCATTATAATTATTTTTTACTGGGAACTAGGTTTGTTAGCAGGTGAGCTGATTTCTCAGTGAATGGTTCAGGGTGAAGTGGGGACATAGTGTTGTAGCAAGAGAGCCTTTTAGCCCCCATGACTTTTTAGCTGGCCTATCTCTGATTACTTTGTTTGGAGGCATCCTCTTGCTGGCCGGGGACACAAACAGGACCCTGTTATTTTCTCAATCAGGACAATTGGCCTGTGCAGAGTGTGAAGTTGAGGCAGGGACAGGAGTTGCTCGTTGGGCAGTGCTGCTTTGAATGTGCCTGCAGACAGAGTTGTGCTTTGTAGCAGGCTGTGGGGAGGGTGCATCTGGCTCTACAACGGGCCTTTCCCAGCTCATATGATGAACACCGCCTCCACTCTACCTTAAAAACAAAACATCAAGAGGACTAGACACAGGCCTTTGTGTGTGTTGAGAGGAATCTGGCTTCAGTCTCAGGTCTTCTGAGGCCTAGCTTGCTGCCAGATTGACTTAATTCACTGTACCCAAACCTAAACACTATCCTTGTGTGTCTAATGTCTTTTATTCTAAGTAGTTTTTTGTAAGGGTCATATGACTATGCCCGTGTCTCAGTGCTATTGCATGTATTACATGCCCATCTAGCAGCTGAAAAATGGTAGTTAAGTAGGGGTGGGTGGGTTGCTTGCTCACTCTAACCCTCATGCTTATATAAGACTAGTCTTGGCTTACCAAAACACATGCACCCACACCCATGAAAGTAGTGCTGAACTGGAAATACCTGTCTCTGTGGATAAATATCCTGGCTTGTTAGTTGGTGTATGTTTTTGTATATTTGTGAATGTATGTGCATTGTATAAAAACAACTATAGACAAATCATAGGCTACTGTTTTTAAGTTGAAGCTAAATAAAGTTAATGCTGAAATATAGAGTCTACTGTTTGAGAGCATCCATTCAGTATACACATCATCAGCCCTGCACTTTACACCTCGCACCAGGAAAAAGGTGCATGACCACTTTAATGTAGAAGAAATAGAAAATATGTGTGTTTCTGTGACGGAACAGTGGTTAATTGATTTAGGTGCTTTAATAGTTTAATGGGTCAGCTATATGCCTACAGTTTTAGGTTGCTGTGAGTTTGGTTATGTGCACCATAGGCTACCTGTATACCTCTATGGTGACAACGTTACCATGGTGAAGCAGATGGGGTCAGACTGCAGTGCCTGTACAGGTTTGAACAGTGTGATGCCAGCAGGTGTAGGTTACTATGGAGACTGATCGGGTTACTCGTGTCACAGTAGCTGGTTTGGGTTACCTGCCTGGATTCCATCTCCTGTTTAATAATTATTTCAGTTCTGCACTCAAAACTCCCAGGAGGAAACCCCATCTGCTCTCGTTTCGCTCTTTCTCTTTTCTTATCCTTTCTGTTGCTGCTTTTTATTTTTATTTTTCTCTCCCTATTTAAGATGGTTAGATGAATGCCAGCAAACTCAAATACGTTATAACCAAGGCTCTGCTAAAGCTAGTGTTAAAAACATGCACACAGTACATGCCTGCAGGGTGGGAGGAGCCAAAAGGTTTCTAAGGGTCTTCAGGAGGCATTATGACTCTTCTGAACTTGTATGCTGTGCTACAGAATTAGAAGACAGGAAAACTAATAAGTTATCATATAAGTTGTAGTGCAATAGTTGTTATTGCCTAATATAACAGCTTACCACTTTTAGATTCCTATCCTCCTATACTAGTTAATTGCCTTCAGCAGTTTGAAATAGCCTCGTGTAATCCCGTCAGGTGTCTTGTCTGCTTAAAATATGGATTTAGCTCGTTGAGAAATTAGGTTGATCTCCCCGTTTTTAAAAAGGTTTTTGTGTAGCGTGTCCTGAAGTCTTGAAGCCAGTGAAGGCCCATCTCTCAAGACCTTTAAAACTGAAAGCCTATCTCTAAGATACTTTTTACCTCAAAGATTTGGAAAAAAGTAGACTTCCCTCAAGTTATTTGAACAGTTTTAATAAGTTTAACAAGTTCCAGCAGGTTTCATTGCATTGTATGGCACTGAAACTGTTCTGTTGAAAGTTTAGTTGATTCTTGTTCATGTGCCACCTTCCTACTCCGTCTTTATGCAGCATTGGCCTACTATTGACCATAACCTTCTTTTTAAAGATTTTAGGCTAGAGAAAGAGACAAGGCCTCGGCAAGGTTTAGTTCCAACTTACTTAACTGGAAAAATGTTTTCAGTTACTTTTTAGGTTATTGCTCTTCATCGTCTGGACTGAAAATGGTATTCCCCAAGGTTAAATTTTAGGCCTCCTTTTGTTTTCTTCTTACATGATTCCCATTGGTTTCTAATACATCAGTAATCTGTATTATTGTTAAACATGACACGTAGTTCGACCTTCAAGTTACTCAATAGTGCTTGGTCATTGAATACTCTCAAAGTGCCTAAATGACATTAAATGCTGACTCTTGTAAGTCCTCACTTCTATTTATTTAGTTTCAGTTTTAGTTTTTTTGCAGTTCAATTTTACTTTTTATGTAACTCCTGGATTACAGAAGGTGTTTTTAACTTTGATGATGTTAGGTTGTCCATATTACTTACTCCCTCTTGACCTTTAGGCTTCAGAAATGGAACAAACCTCACTCAACCCTCTGAACTCTTCTATATCTGTGATCCAAATTGTGAATTTCATTGACACGGCCTTTCTGTGCTTGAAAGTATTGCTGGCCAGTAGTAACGGTAGCTAAGTTTGGATTGGTCAGTTACCGTTTTAGGATGGCCATAGCGTAGTGTCAGTTTTGAAATTCTGGACCAATTATTAATGTTTTAAATGGCAATTAGGTTGGTAAGTAATGCTTAAAGAGCTGACATTTTGTAACTTGTTTGGTCACATGGTTTTACATTCAGCACACATAAATTGTAAGGAATGTGGAAACTCGTATCTCAGATTGTGTTCTTATGTCCTCACTTAGAAGTTCGATTTGGTAGATCCCCTTATAACGTTTTGAATTACACATGCATGCTTGGTGGCTTCTTTTGTTGCATGATTGCCTTGACATGCCAAACACACTCATATATTCACAAACACACATCTCATCACTGGGGTCTCTTTTGATGCTCCAACATCATGATGCACTGTAAGTGTGTGTGTGCAGATGCAGCAGGAGCCTTGGTAAGCAACACGGTGTCAGAAGTGTAGGACACATTGCAGGCTGTGTGTGCTAGCGTGTGCGTGTGTGTGTGTGTAAATGTGCATGTGTGGTATCTTGAGCAGACTGTCATAAGTGCTGCTGCAGATGAAACTGGACAAAGAGCAGTTTGGCCT
Source organism: Coilia nasus (assembly GCA_027475355.1). NCBI lineage: Eukaryota > Metazoa > Chordata > Actinopteri > Clupeiformes > Engraulidae > Coilia > Coilia nasus. The sequence goes on from CM050221.1 coordinate 8,739,774, forward strand.
CATTGTGAATGTTTTTCTTTCTTTCTGTTGAACCTCTTTCTCCTACCTCGCTGTGTCTCTGCCTGTCTCTTCCTCTTTCTCTCTGTATTGGGACACACACACACACACACACACAGACAGAGTACGCTACCTTTGCTTCCACTCTCCACACCTGTCACCTGTGTCCACTTCTGCCCAACTGCTCAGCTTTTGTTCTTTTCTCTTCCCCATTTTTATCGTTTTTTTTATGTGCTGTATCACAGAGAGGATGAAAAGGTCCTTCTTTCCCTCTGTGGCTTTGGGAATCCATAGATGTATGTGTGGGCAAAGCTGTCGCTACTGTCTCCATGGTTTACATTCAAGGTAGTTAGAGGTTCAATTGCATACATGTTTTAAGATGTTTGCTGAATGAACGGAGCATAGTAGGTTGCATCTCTACTATTTCTCCTTAACTTGTGTGCACTGAGGATGGAGTCACAGAGCAAGTCATATCCAGGATTATTTGCAGTATTTGCCTGTGGTAAAAAGCACTTAACCATTTATTGTCCTGTACAGTGAAGGCAACAACCCTTCTTTGCCTATCTGCTATACTGCTTGCTACTTTCTAAGGTTTTGTGTGTGTGTGTGTTTTCCCATTCCCTCTCTTTCCCATCCTTCTGTTCTTTTATCTGTAGGAGGGTATCGCTTTAATGGTGCCCACTCATCCTCCCATTTCTACTCCATTACAATAACAAAAGCTCAGTTTGTTTTTCCCTCCTTTGTTTGTCTCCTGGCAACCACTCACACACACAGTTGCCTTTTTTGGGGTGAGGGGGGTTGGGCTGGACTGGCCAAGAGCAAACATCAGTGTGTCAGTCCGACTCCCCACTCCCACTCCCACTCCCGCTCCCACCCTTCGTGGTCACAGAGGTCGAGCTGAGAGGAAGAGCCTCTCCAGCAGCAGGCCACAGGCCCAGCAGCACAGCACAGCGGTCTTCCACAGGATGAGGCAAGAGGTGTGCTGCTGGGGTCTCTCTCACTGGTCTGGGGTAGCCCATGTAGGAGCCAACAAAATGTCTCATGTCCACGTTTGGAGTTTTACTAAATGCTAGAGAAACTTTAGATTTTATGCTGGGATTTATTGCTGTGGCCCAAACAAAAATTTAAAACCTATTGGTGTGTGTCTTAAAAATGTTTGAAAACCAAATGTAGCGTAGCCTATGTTTGGATGGCCAAAAAATTACAACATCCTGAAATCATTGTCTGTGTCCACAATGATTTCCTGGAGTGGGGTGGGGGAATAAATGCAACATCAATAGATGATATTCTCTCCTGTCACTTGTGCCCACAATGCCTACAATTAAAAAACATCTACCATAGGTAACAATACTAGTTAACCTGGTAAACCAGCCCCTCAAATTTCACTTCGTTTTGTACAGAGGGCCTGGCAGTGCTGTATTGAGAAACGATTTCTTTCTGGAGGGGTGGACTTTGCTGAAGTTTATAACAAGTGGCCCTGCCTTTACCCAATTGCTAACATTGCAATTAGCCTGCCAACGCACTACAATTCAAATGTGGCACACAAAGCCAACATCATCACTCACGAACAATTCCTCCGTTTACTGATTGGCTAGGTAAAATTTCTTCCTAATACAGCAATGTCAATGAAAGCACTGTCAGACCCTCGGCACAAAATGAAATGAAGTACGAGGGGCTGGTTTACCAGGCTACAATACCAATACCCACCAGCATTATTATTATTATTATTATTATTATTATTATTATTATTATTCCTCCTTCCTTCCTGCAATCTCAACTTTTTTGTGACACCTCCCATACACAAAATTTTGGACACGTGTCGGCTCTCAAAGACGGAGGCTTTGCTGAGAGTGTGGTCCAGACTACACAGCACCCCTTATGACTTAGAGCCCTGTGGTCAACATATAGTTTTGGCTCACTCAACAGATTTAGCAGATGCATTGGGACACATGATCAATTTTAACATACTCCTTCTAGACGGTTCATCAGGTTTATGTCAGATTTGTATATGATGCCAAGTTGTTGCTGCTGTTAAAATGCGAAGGGATTTTTGGTATATTGTAAAACATTAAAATGACGAGAGGATGAAATTTAATATAAACAGGAAATGTTTGAGGTGTATGAGGTGTGTCCCAGTGCATTGAAAGATTTGTCTGAAACTTTTAAGGTTAGTAGATACTATGATTATGATTAACTCAAGACACCTAATATGCCTGTCTGGCATAGTGCCACCAGCTAGCCAAAGAAAGAATAGGTTTCAATTTTGTATGTTTTGAATAATTTTTACTCACTTGTGCCAGGCTGTTTATTACAATATGATGGTATCCACATGCCTAAATTGGCATAGCACCTCCAACTGGCAGTAGTTTGTTTTCCCCACTGTTGTTGAATTTTGATCCTAAATCTAAACTAGATTAATTCAGGTTAGGTGTGTGTAAACTCAACCGTGTGCTGACACAGGTACACACACGTGCACACACACACGTGCACACGCGCGCGCGCACACACACACACACACACACACACACACACACACACACACACACACACACACACACACACACACACACACACACACACACACACGCACATTGTTTGTCATGCCCAAACTGGCAATGAAGGGATTTTTTCCAAGTTTTGTTTAATTTTGTTCCTATGTTAATGCGCCAGTGTCCTTACATCACACATCCACACTGGTACATACACACATGCATACAGACACAAACACTGACCCACTTTGTGCCTACTTGGTGGTGGTCACCATATTGTTGGGTGGCAAAATGTCATGGATTGCGGGACTGGAGGTGCAAGGGCCCATCATTGCTGCTTGCGGCTATATTTTATTCTTCTTCTTTGGTAAAATTGTCTGGGCAGCCCATACTACAAATCACACAGGCACCAAACTTGGCAGATGTATGGAAATCATGTGCCCGACCTCTGCCATTTTGAAAAAACTTGAAAATTAAGCTAATCTATGTCCTCCAAGGCCAAATCTCATGAAATTTGGCATACATCTCTAGACTATGCTGAAAAAGATGTTTGATTTACGCATAAGTTTAGAAGTTATATACCAATCGAATTTCTGGGTGCGGCCTCTCATTTGTGAAACTCTGCCTCAAGGGGAGGCAATAAATGGCAAATATTAATATAAAAACCACAAAAGCTAAAAATCTGTGGCACTATATTCCATTTGAGTACATTGTGTAACATGAGAAATGTCTGCTTCACCAAATGGCCACCAAACATACAATCAAAATTCAGCAGCCAGTATATTCCGTTGAAATGGCTGATAAGCTCTGTAAAGCCCCTTTCACACTGCACGACACGGGGTGGCGACATGGTACAACACGCTAATTTAACCCGGGGCCGCAGTGTGAAAGCACGGCGTGTTTTTGACCCCTCTTTTGAAAAGGTGGGTTGAGGAGGCATAGCCCAGTGGCACTGTAACATTACGCCACGCATATTGCTGGGCGTGTACAATGACGTGAATGACCCGTGCATCGGTAGTAAATACACCTGTCTGCAAGGTTTTCATTTAGTTTTTCAAAACAACCATGGCGGGACGCACAGACTTGTTGCTGGCTCTTTGCACAACCATTCAATGGCACATTACATGGTACTGTACTGCACCTGGATGCTTACATGGGATTGCAAATATATGCAAAGAATACATTTGATGCTGAATTACTGTAGCTATTTGTACACGGCACCATCAGGTGAACTATAGCGCTATCATTAAATAATTTACTCTATCCACACATTTCGCCCACGGTGAAAAAGCCCACAACACTTGTGAAGATGCACTGGGCAAAAGGGGTCTTTGTGGGGATATTTGCAGTCACATATTTTGGGATATTCACAATATATGGAGATATATTGATGGATGCGCTCTGAACATATGTTTTCTTAACACTAGTAAACAGTAGCGCTATCATCAAACATCAACATTACTCTACAGTTTTCAAACATTTTAGTCTCATGGTTAAAAAGCACACAACACAATGATTTGTCTCTCAAAATATGCTGTTTATTTAACATACAATGTTGTATAAATCGGCATAGCGTTTACCCTACCGTGTCCATTGTCATGTTATTGTTTTGTGTTTCTAATAAAAAAGTTTCCCGCAACCACGGGGTTTAAACTGAAGCTACGACTACCGGGGTAGTAGGAAGTGAACTCTCAATTTTTTTTATTCAAAATGATGCTCTTTTGCTAAGCCTTTCCGTTAAAACACATTCCAAACAACACTGAAAAGTGGGATGTTATTCCTTGCGCATTTACATGGTAAAGCTGTTGGCCAACAGTCATGTACATTGAAATTAAAAACAAATTCCGAACTCACGTTGGGTGAGTTATACATGATTTACGCCAAATAAACAGCATATTTCGAAAGACAGTTTGCAGTTTGGCTCTGAACTCCTTGTTGGTGTTTTTGTAGTTCTGCTCAGCTGTTTCCCGTTTTAAAAGTCCCGATGGTGGGTGGTGGCAGTTTATGAAACGTCACCATACCACACCCTACTAACCCCTCTGGGTTACGCCCTCGTTTGCGAAAACGTCACTGATACAGCCCATTTTCAAGCAGGACAGGAGGGCAATTCAGCAGCAGAATAGTAGTAGAAGAAAGTAAAAGACGATTATATGACCAAGTATCAGACCAGCAACTACTGCCGATACCTCTGACTGCAATACTTCTTTGGAGGACATAGACGCCATGGAACCTCTGCTGGCGCAGATCGTCCTCCGTGTTGTTCATGTTCCCATATATTTCTATATATTATTATAGGCTATAAAGCAAAAATACACTGTCCTTATGTTTTAATGGAACAAGACCGACAGCCACGGAGCGTCAAATGCATGTTAGGGAATGCATCTCACATTCTGATGTTTCCACACAGTGCTGCCAACAAAACGTAGCAAAATGACACAATTTACCGCTACTTTAAGGTATAACAGTGACAGAAACAGATCATTTTAATACTAATTAGATCAACAAATTGTAGGTCTAGCTAGGCACAAGGCATGTAACAGAGAGACATTGGAAAGTTTTGATTTTATGTCGGCAGCTGCACACTTCTGCACTGCGAAACTGCATAAAAGGCACCTGACCCTGAACGTGTGAAGTCACTTAGCATCGGTACGCCTGTGTCAGCTTGGCTTTGGCCCCACAATAGCCGCATTCACATTCCGGAGCCGGGCCGGCCCGGGCCTTTAGGGGCCACCCTCGGTGCTTGTAGCCCCAGGGCACTAGCCCCATGACCTGAGAGCTGTTGTGTTCACACTCCCTGGCTACTAGACCCTCTGGGTTACGCCCTCGTTTGGCTGGTGTTGGCCATTTAATATTGATATTCGAAAAATGAATCAGCGCGATCTAAGGCGAAATGACCACAACAACAGCGTTCTCGCAAAGCCCAATCGACTTGGCTACCAGCGGGGCTAACTGCTAAATTAAACTTTTACCGAAGCCGGTCGGTAGCATTGCGAAAACGTCCTTTCCCGCAACAAATGATTCAAGGGCTGCCCTTTTGCTGTATTTTCAGAGAGAACTTCCCTTGGAATTCGTCCAAAACAGCAGCTACACCTGCATTTTTTTGTCAAAGATTCCCCTCTACAGCCTTGTCTTAGTTTTTATATTTATATATTATATGCTTTGTGGACAAAGGGCCATTTAGAAACTGAATGGACAGCCCCTAAGACCACATTTAGTGTTTATTGTGGTGTACTCACAACATAGGCCACATGCATGCTTTGGTAGGTCTAATGGTCTATTCAGTGTTTTAACGGTGTTGTAGTGTAAGACAGTTGCCAAGATGGCTTTTACCACTGACACAAGTCGACACACACAAAGGCTCAACGTTAAAATTGTAGGCTAAGCTTAACTTAAACCAAGAAGCTTAGCTTCATTTAATGTCAAAGGTATGGAAAAATGATCTTGAATGCGTTTGTTCACATGGCTGGAGAAAACGAGAGACTGTGACCATAGAGAGGGCCAGATTAGTCGAAGGAGGAGGAGGCTGTTATGTGTAGTGTAAGAGAGGGGGGAGAAGGGGAAAAAGGAAGGAGGGAGTGTTTCTGGCGCCCCTTCCTCTGCTGACACTAGTGAGTGGGAAACAGACCCAGAGAGACCCAGCCAAATTCACTCTCGTACACTCTGAGACTCTCACACACTTACCCATACTTGCAGTCACACTCGTTTCATTGGCTTTTGTTGCTTCTGTCAAAAAGACTTCTCTTTTGCTTTCTATTTCTGTTGCTTCTCTGTTTGTTTGTGGTTTATAACTTATGTTCTGTTATATACAAAGTCTCAAAGTGGCACCTATCGGCTTGTGACTGCTGAGAAGAGCATGGTGAAGGCTCAGTAGAGGTGTGTGTGTGTGTGTGTGTGTGTGTGTGTGTGTGTGTGTGTGTGCATGACTTCTGTGTGTGTGTGTGTGGGGTATTCCCCACATGCAGTGCAGCTGAGGGCTGACAGACTGGTATGAACATACGGACCTAAACTAACAGGGATAGACATTCACCCACACACCACCATAGAGCAGGTTTTGTGAATTTGACTGTGTAGCACACCCTGTAACAGTGTACGAGGGGTGTGTCTGTGGTTCTGCATGAGTTAGTATTGCAGAAATATTTTAGTATTTTACCTAAGTATTTTTGCTTCACAAGATGAAATGGTCCCTCCAGAAGTAACGCATTTGTAGAAATATCACTGCCTGGCTGTCGCTTTCTTGCGAGTTCTCTCTCTCTCTTAATGGAAGACAGAGAGGTGTTTGAGAAAGAAGTGAGAACGAGATGTGATGGGACTGGATGAGTGTGAAATGGGAAGACGGGAGGGGGGGTTAGATGAAGGGAAAGGCGTGAGAGTTGGAAGGACAGAGGGAGAGAGAAAGGGTGTGGGGTTGTGGTTTTCCGTCTTGACTAGTATTGATTTTGTGAGTCTCAGAGTACATCAGCTATTTCTATCCATTTCCCTCTTCTCCCCCCTCTCCCCCTCTCCCCCCTCTCCCCCTCTCTCACTCTTGGTCTTCCACTCCCCCTCTGTCCACTCTCTCCCATCCCCCATGGCAACCCCAGCTTCCCCTCTACCCCCATCTCTCTCGCTTTCTTCTCCCCTTCCCTCCCACCAACCAGCCTTTCACAGAGACTGCAGTCTGCTCCCTCTCTCTCCCGCTCTCTCTCCTTTTCTCTTTTTCTTTCTCTCTCTCTCTACATATATCCACCTTAGTGTACTGATCCCCTCCAGCAGCATAAGTGTTCCATCATGTCCTGTCCAGTCCCCTCAGATGCTAGTGTTGTGTTTCTTGTCAGTGTTCTGTACTGATCTATAGTGAGTCTGGCCTTTCAGATGAAATGCCTGAGATGGTCTGCCTGTCTGCAGAATTAAGGATGTTTGTGGTGCTTGAGTGTCACAAATGTCTTGAGAAATAAAGGGGTTAATTTTCCTTCCCCTCTGGTGCCCCTCCTTCTCTCCTTTCCCCCCTCTCCTCACTCCCATCCTCCTCCTTTTCCTGTCTGCTCACATGCTGAAGTAGGCTTGTGTGTGCGTGTGCACGTCTGTGTATGACTCGAGGGTGGGGGGCAGGGGGCATGTATGTTAGTCCATGTAGCCTAATGTGTGTGAATTTTGTCATCTGTTTTAATGTTTGGTTTTAAGTGTTGGACTGAAGGGCTTGTGTAGTGTTCCTTTCTGTGTTCTTTTTTTGTCTTTGTGAGTCTGTGTGCTTGTGCGTGCGTGCATGCTGTTCTGTACTGGGCAGTCTGTATTGTGACAGTGCCATGCTGATAGCTGCATTACGTTGTGCAGATAGAGAGCTCAAAGTAGCATATAGAGGGTAGCCAGAGGCGTCTGTGTTGTCATGTCATGTTTGTATTCAAGATCTTATGATTTATTGATTTATGTTTAATGTAAATAATAATTTGAACTCTTCAGAGTACAGTACATGTGTTTAAATCTGTGTAATACAGTTTTAAGCATGTGTTCTGTTCCCATGATACCATGTGTTAGGCCTTAATCCTATAATGTAGAACATTGTACACAAATTCTTCAGGATGATTGAGCAGTATCTGCTTTCTGAAATTACACACATATATGTATATATTGTTCCTGTTTTCACAGAATTTCAAAGATGTTTCTGCATTTAGTTAATAACAGCAGTGTCACCACCACCCACAAACACACAGTTTCCTGTACTGCACATTCTGTGTGTGGTAGCTATCTGGTCTTTATTCAAACCACATAGCACCAGTGACTCTCTCTCTGTCTCTCTGTCTGTGTGTCTTTTTCTTTCTTTCTTTCTTTCTTTCTTTCTTTCTTTCTTTCTTTCTTTCTTTCTTTCTTTCTCTCTCTCTTTCTTTCTTTCTTTCTCTCTCTCTCTTCTTTCTTTCTTTCTTTCTTTCTTTCTTTCTTTCTTTCTTTCTTTCTTTCTTTCTTTCTTTCTCTCTCTCTTTCTTTCTTTCTTTCTCTCTCTCTCTCTCTTTCTTTCTTTCTTTCTTTCTTTCTTTCTTTCTTTCTTTCTTTCTTTCTTTGTCAGCTACTCCTCACTTCAGAAAGACCATCAAGATGGGGAAGAAAATAAAGATTTCATAAGCATTCTGTTTCTGTCTGTCTGTCTGTCTCTCTCCCCATCAAACACACTTTTTTGACACAAAGAGAACCTAAAAACATTTGTGAAAAAAGCGTGAATGAGGAAATGTATTTATTAACAGAAATTGCAGGACCACATGCCCTTTGGGAAATTATTGATGACACAGAGATAACCTCCCTACAGCCTCAACCTAACTGAACTGTGTTGTTTGCTGAAGTGGCAGGGGCGAGTGACTTCCTAATCCCGGATTAGCATGTTTACTCTCGATGCCAGTGTCCCACTATGGCACACGTGTAGTACAAACAAAAGCGTGATGTCATAAGTTTACAAAAGCGTAAACAACAATAGCGAGGCTCCTGATGTGCTGTAATGGGTATTAATGATCTGGCCCCTCTGAGTGGCCACCGTCTGGGTTCAGTGACAACATGCTACCAGCGATTTTCATGGTTTGTTGCTAAGCTGATGCAGTGGTCCTTGCTGTCGAGGGCTGTGTGTGCTGTCTTTGCACCTGTCTGAGTATTGTGACTTTTAGAGGGATTTGGCATTTATGGCCATCTCTTGCAGTTCGTATACATTTTTGTGTGTGTACTGTAACCTTATTGCCGTATTCCAAGTATGTTGTTTAGTGGTGAGTGTCTTTAGTAGAGTCTTTAGTACACACTCTAATGGATGACCCTTAAGTTTTTGTTTTCTAGGAGAATGAAATCATTTTGGTGGTTATTACCCTTTCTGTGTTCGCCTTTGAATTAAGGTTGTTACCAAATGGTGTTCTGAAAACACACTTCTGTTAGGGGTGAACTGTGTTTCCTCGTGTTTGTGTTGACTGTTGGGGTGCTGACATGTTCCTCTGTGTTTTGTAGGAGCCATCGGGGGAGCTTACCACTGCCACCCAGACCATGCCTGTGCCGAAGGTGCTGATAAGGTAAGAGCACATTGTTCCTGCTCCTCCCAGGGTATGTGTACACAGGCAAAGCCTCTTGGCAGGTTTGTTTTTCTGCCCAGCTTGGACATGTAGTGTCTGTCTGTGTTTTTATGCTCGTTGTCATAATGAATTCTGTGAGCGTGTGTGTACACAGGGTCAAAAACTAACTTTTTGGCTCATCAGCCAAAGTGTCCAGTACGTGGAAAAACATACAGACCAAGCATATTTTAGAGGTCACAGCCTAATAAACTGTGATTTTTCTTATATAACTATTTTTTTGCAAGTCTGTCATCATGGGTAATGTTCATTTTCAATGCCAGGTGCATGTTTTATGTCTCCAGATCAGTGACCCTTTGTTATAAACTGAGAACTTGTAACTTCTTGGGGGGACATTGTTCGAAATGCATAGATGACAGAATAGACTTCTGAAGGCAGCAGTGAAGAAAATGTATTACATGGCTATAACATTTGCGACTTCATGCAATTTTGAAAATTTGTGCATTCAACTTTTAAAGACTGCCCATAGATTTGAGGTATTTATATTAGGGCTGAGATGATTTGTCAACGTAGTCAACACGTTGAAATCTTGTTGACCTCCCGGAAATTCGTTTCTGCAGGTTGCAGGATGTCTAATGTAAATTTTCATGTTAAAGTTGGTTGCATGAGATTTATGTTTCAGTGTGTCTTAATTCATTATATTAGGCCAAAAATGTGCCCTTTACCTAATTTTTTTCCACTTTAGGGGAACGCATTAAAACAAATCTGCGACACTTCCATTTACTGGCATCCACTTGCCAAGGGCAGCTAACAATGCTATGTCAGCTTATGTAGTATAGACTTGGTGTTCTTCATTTATTTTCACAGGGCATCAGACAATTCTGTGAGCACAACTGTTTCTAATAAATGTGTTTTACATAATGGATTAATGATCAGAATACATGCGTTAGCAACTGTACTTCATGCAAAGCATCTGAAACCTCTGCATTGGCATTTGTTCGCTCTGTGGTGGGCGGATACAATTTGCCAAACAACCAATCGCTGCTGCTTGGTAAATTAAGCTCTTACCAAATCCCATAGGAAGTAGGCCAAAAATGTCACCTCGATTAAAATTCTTCACGCATTCTTCTTGCTCTGGCTTTAAATCCTCAATTTCGGGAATAGTTGTCAACACAGTGTGTCACCAACTTCGTTCGGTGCTGCTCAAACTACAATAGAAACTCAAGCTTGAACGCTTGAGTTCAACGTCATCGTTTTCATCCCTCTGTTTGTTGATTGGCCCGTACACATTCAGAGACAGAACGAACTAAAACTTATGTTGATGCTCCCTGATGCAGTTCTATGATAAATGAAACCGAGCAGAAGCACTAGGCGGCACTAGCCTGGCTAGCGTTGTGGGTGTTAGCATGCTACACACAACAGTACTAAATGCATAGAAATTCTGGTGCTTCCATTGGTTAACTGAAAGATTAACAAAAGCTAAGTATATTCCTCTGACAAAAGACAAGTGCTGTATAAACCGTATGTTATGAATTTTATTCTTGTTGACTTACAAATTCAAAGTTCCAGAGTTCTTTCCTCTGAGAATATCTCCTGTTAGTGGAGAACACCCCGTAGTCTACCAAAACCAAGTGGAGCTGAGACAAGGCACATTAGTACTGTGGTTGTGTTCCTCGACCCACAAGGATCGTGTTTACATCAAGACCGCCCCATGTAAAGTACCCCTCGTGGCGTTCTTAGTTGGGTTTTATTGTTTGATGTATTGGATGAATCCGATTTCACATGTTGCAAAAATTGCACTTTTTTACTATAAGATTAAAGGAAAAAGACCTTGGATGTTAAACAAGCTCATTCATTATTTCACCTACTACTGTTTATAAAATACAGACTGTTTTTGCTTTTTTTAGTTTATTTTTGTATTCCTCCTGAAAGTGACTCTATTTTGTTTTAAAGTTGCACTACAAATTTATTTTACGTAAACAAAAAATAATACAATTTGAACCTTATTGAAATTTGTTTTGTGTACACTGTTAATAATTGAGATTAAAAAAAAAAATCGCTAGATTAATCATTAAAAAATCATTTGGGACAGTTCTAATTTAAAGATCCATCTATGACGTTAACAGCCTGGGTTAGAAGGCTATATCAAAAAATGTTCTAACACGTAGCTTACCTTAGTAATTTTCAATCCACCAAATCGCATAGGCTACCGGGTGGCAAACGAATAGGACATAGACGAAGTCAGGGCAGAGATTATGACAGACTGCACATATTTTTATACCATGATCTGGTAGATCACATTGCTAATGCTGGTAGCTATTAGACCTTTGAAATTTGCAACAGTTGGCCTCGTGGTTTGCAGTGTTGTTGGTTAGGACTGGTTGGGTGGATGGGTGTCAACAGTGGGAGGCAGAAAATGGTTAGGGCCAGAGGCACAGGGGGAAGGACAGGTGGCACAGGAGCGACACAGGCAGCGCATGGTAGGGGGAGTGAAGGGGAGGGGGCAGTAATGATTTTACCTCTTGCTGTGTAGTACAGTTGGATGGGGAGCCACAGGGGAGAGGGATAGAGGGGAAGTAGGCCGAATGGTGCGGGGGTCGGTGGAAAATTGTTTGCTCATGTGGCATAGGTTGAACATGATCATGACCGCCACTAATTTTATACCCCATTAGTATGATTACCACTGAAACACTGAGGAACATGCAACTTATTGGATATGCAGCCCCAGCAGGGCTGCATGGGCCTATAAACTACAGCGCAAAAGGTGGTGGTGGTAGTGTGTAAATAGTTTTTTGTTGTAATCAGTAAGTTAACAAGTGTTGCCTTCAAAAAATACAATATATATTAGAACAACAGTAACAAAAAATGGACATGGTATCATTATTACACATGCAGTATATATTACAAACACTGACACAGGCAGGTGCGTGCACAAAAAGTGCAAATACACTTACACAGCTTAACAGTAAGACAAAGTTATCACTGGAAAAGGGATTCCATCAGACCCTAAGGAGATGTCATTTTTTAACCTTGTGGAGTCCCAGTAAGTCTAGATTTTCAAACCTTTTACCAAACCCTGTTGTATGAGGTATAAGGCCTTTGTATTTTGTTCACACTATTGCTGTTCTAATCTGGGAACCAGAATAGTGGTTAATATATAGTGGGTAATAATGTCTGAGTGTTCAAAAGAGAGAATTTGGGTTCAGTACAGGTTATTGTCCACAAACTGTACCTGCAGTGCAGTTCTGAACATTTAAGTGTCTAAGAGTGTGGAACAAAATGAACTGTGTTCTCCCATGTAAACTATAGCACTGAAGCTGTGGCTCTTGGGAGGTCCTGAATGCACTGTACTGCTGTAACTGAGGTGTGTGTGTGCGCGCACACGTTTGTACATGTGTACATGCTGTCCATTCTTTGGCTTCTTTGACAGAGGCACTACAGGCTCTTTCACTGGCTAAGTATGGAGGGGGAGAAAGGGGGAAATGAGGAGAGAGAGCGAGCTCATGGCAGAATGCCTCAAAATTGTAGACCTACCCAGGCAATAGCTCAGCTATTTCATCACATTTGCCCAACTAACCTCTTGGATATTAGGAAAAATAAACTACTTACAGTGATTTGTAAGATACTTGTAACAGACATAAAACTGCTGTGATGGTCTTTATATTTGCCACCTTGTTACGCCTGGCTCACCACAAACGTAACATAAAAGAGGGACAGACAAACGGGTTTAAATTTAATAAAAATTCGTTTAATGAAAAACAGTAGGCATGGATGTTCAGCGTTCTCCGTGCCGAGAATGGGTGTCAGTTAAAGGTGAGAAATGAGCAAAAGCTGAAAAAAGGTTGACTGAGGTGTGCTTTTAAGCTAGGTTTATACTTGTCGTGTCACGCCGTGCGTGTGAGAAAGTGATGTCAAAATGACGTCTGTACATTGTATGTATGTGGTGTGGCGTTTTTAAGTGTGCATCTGGCTGTCGTGCACCTCATTTTTTGTAACTTGTGCACACAGCTGCCCATTCAAAACAATAGGCAATGACGAGTGTGGTTTAAGCTAACTTGAGCCTAGTAACTCCCAACCTAAATATGTCTTTTTTTATATTGCCACAGATAAGATAATATTGCTGAAAACTCATAAGAAATACAAACACTGACCAAAAACTTTTAGGATTTTGTTCAGTTTTATCCAGGTGCAAGCCTGCAATTGGCTTATTAAGCTGACTTATCCTACCATCAGTTATCTTATATAAGTCTTATAGCATCTTTCCTAATGAAAAACATTAGGCATACTAGGGCTTATACAGCTGTGAACACAGTAACTACAGATACACACCAGAAACGTTTCAGTTTTATCCAGTTTAATTCCCAAATGAAGATGTAAACCTGCTCTTCAGTCATGTTTCACTCCTCTGACACGCAAGGTTTTCCAAATTGTTTAACTACTATGGCATTTGACACCTCTGATGAGGAGAAGATTGGCGCGTGTCGAGCGCAAGTATAAGGACTCGGACGCATCGGTGACGTCACTGTCTTGCGTGCACAGTGAGTATACTGGAGCCTGTATAACCACACTGGTGCTAGGTGTAGGCAATCTCCCCATGATGACTCTCCTACTAATTCAGTCCAAGAACCTCAGCCTCATCTGGCCATCATGAAGACTAAGGCAGACTGCACCTGGGCTAGAGGGGTCTCACACCCCAGAACCTAGTTCCATCAGTGTTTCATGCTAATAGTCTGACCAGCTGTTTACAGATGTATAAACTGGGGTGTGTGTGTGAGCATCTAGTCACAGCCTCACAGTTAGAAGACTTGCTGGGGTTATAATTCTTAGTGTGTCCCTTAATCTGTTACATTTTTCGCCCCCAAAGGGCAACCTACCACTTCACTCCTCACCCCCACTGTAGTTGCTTGTAGTCCTTCACTCCCTCTCCACCTTGTTCTCTGTCCCTCCTCCACTGTCTTTCTCTTTCTACACACGTCTCACTAACCCTTTTTCAAAGTTGAGTTGGGGCTTTGGCGAATTAATAAATGGCTGTAGAATGTTCTTTTATTATGAAATGTAGAAACTGGGGGGTGCCTGCTGCCTGTTTTCCAGCTGTTTCCTGTTAGCTGTTAGTTATGATCACGCCTTACACACACACACACACACACACACGCAGACACACACACACACACACACACACACACACACACACACACACACACACACACACACACACACACACACACACACACACACATTCAGTGGTGGTGACGGCTGCTCCTTGTCTCTCCTCACTCAGACTAAACTGTGAGCTTAATTGTGAGCCATCAACTCCTGCCACCCACATGGTGTGTGTGTGCGCGTCTGAGAGTGAGCGAGCAAGCGCATGCACACACGTGTGAATCAGTGGTGACTCTACTCACATGAATTTGTGCTTATGGAGTCAACTTCTCCATCTAGATTCAGTCATTCATGTTAGACTAGACTCTCTTCTTAGTCATGCTGGGTTACTCATAGACATTCATGCACAGCACAGGCACACACGATGACTACTCTGTTGTAGACATGTCATATAATGGTGTGTACAGTCCAGGAATGTTTGCAAATCAGGACAGTTTGTTAAAAGCTGTTTTCTACACAAGTTATCTGTAAGATTTAGTGAAAACCTAGCCTTACCTACCTTTGGGACTGTGTGTTTATTTGTGTTGGGTGTCTATACTATCTGCGTATTGAGCAATACTAACCCAATCTGTAGCCTGCTCTTTTACATATTAGACAATGATGTGGTTCAGCTCAAACCAGAGAGCTCTGTGCAGCAGTACATTTATGAATTTAAATCATTTATTCATGTATTGCTGTTAACAACTTCTGCCAGAATAAACCATTCATCTCTCACACCCACTATAGCTATGTGAACCCATAGCCAAAATATGAAGGTTTGAATGAATACATATTTGTGCTCTATGTAAGGCTTTTGATTAAAGCTGGTGATATTG
Organism: Coilia nasus; assembly: GCA_027475355.1. Lineage (NCBI taxonomy): Eukaryota > Metazoa > Chordata > Actinopteri > Clupeiformes > Engraulidae > Coilia > Coilia nasus. The sequence continues at coordinate 8,755,245 of CM050221.1, forward strand.
TGTGAGCTGAGGTGAAGCTTGAGACTGAGAGGACAGTGAAATGAAGTATGAAATAGTACCGTAGTGATCGAAAGGGAAGGAATGTATAGTGGCTCCTCACAATTCCTTCTTTCTGCTCACAGGTGGAGGATAGCCCGAGTCCCAAGCGCCAGCGACTCTCCCAACAGTTGGAGTTTACTTCAGCCCCTCCCCAAACTCCCTCTCCCCCAATAAGACCGTGGGAACTCCCGCCGAGCCGCAGGACGCACGCCTACACGCACACACACTTCCCACCGGAGCGCTGTCATACACCCGCACGCCACAGGCGCAGGTGAGTGAACGTGGAGAGGATGTTGGGAAGTTATAAATGTAGTTGGCTTGGAGGATTAAATGAATATGAAGTGATGAGTGACGCCATATTTATGTGAGGCTTCTGGTAAAGATGGTGATTGATAATAACACTGTTGTTATGACCTCCCTCTCTCTTAGCCCACCTGTACGTCGCCAGCGCAGCCGGCGCGAGCGGATGCCACGCCACCACCCACCGCATCATGGCTCCCCCGGAGGAGGACAGGATGAGAACTACCGGCATCCAGCGCATGCGCCCCTCCCTCATCAGAGCTACGCCTACAGCCAGCACCCCCCTCCCCCTGGTCTGGAGGAACCACGAGCCTTCCACCCTCCCACGCTTTCACCACGCCTGCTGCATCCTCAGCAGCAGGGAGCCATGGTCATGGACCTGCACGAACAGGTGAGGGAGGAAAACTCCTCCTCCAAGATGGCCCTCTAATACTCCATCGACCGCAGCACACCTGTCCTTTGGTTCACAGTCTGTCCAGTCTGTATGGCTCTGTTATACAGTTAGGCAGATTCACAAAGGGATGGCCAAAACCACTCCCCTACAGTCTCTGGCAGAACACTTGTTCCCATAGTCTGCCTGTGCTGTTTTATCTCCTCTCTGGTCACTGAGAGGTGAACTAATTGAAACGAAATCTGAAAACATCAACTGCAGTTGACCTTCAGTGATGTACTGTAATATTAAACAGACCTTCTCAATTATCTAAATGGTGTGCCTGCCAAAACATTGATATTCATTCAGTCTTATTTTGTAGATGCCTGTAGAAATGATCTGTGCCCTTATTAATAAATACAAACGTAACAAATGTACAAGTGCATCGCTAAATATTTGTGTATGGATGTACATGTATACACATTTGTTTTTATCCCTTTGTCAGAGTAGCAGTTTGTAGCTAGTTGTGAAAGTACATTTTTATGGCTGATCAGGATGATTTGTTCACATGTTCAGCTGGATGCAGTGCTCTGTGTCCTCCAATGTGTTGAGAGCAGTGGATTGCCCCATACTGAGTATTCATTCTTCAGAATTGATCCATCAACAGTTTCATAGTCAGTCTTTGAGGCTGTTAACATGACCATGTATAGGAAAATTTTTGTGTACTTACTGCATATTTGTGTGTGTCTGTGTGTGTCCATGTGTGTGTGTGTACACGTGCGCAGCTCCCTCAGGGCACAGTGCCTGTTTCATACACGGTGTCTCCAGTGCCCCCCCATGCGCTGCCGCCGCCGCTGTGTAGCGGGCAGCATATCCCAGCCTGCTCCTCTCAGCAGCAGGTGCCCGCCTGCTCTGTCGTCTTCAGCGGTCAACACTACCCTGTCTGCAGCGTACCCCCTCCGGTTAGTGTGCACCCTTGCGTATGTGTGGTTGTTCTGCACCCTGTATGCTGTGTGCACTCAGTATGCTTTTGCTGCCATCTTGTGGTTAAAGTGGTAAATGGCAGGTTCATCACAACGGCAGGCTAAAGGTGTTATATAATTCCCAAACTGGTGTGCGACTGTGATTTCACTGTGTGAACTTACTACTTTATTTTTGTCGTTTTTTTGGGCCCTTCTTTCTCTCAGATGCTGCAGGCCTGCTCGGTCCAGCATTTACCGGTTCCATATGCCTTTCCTTCCCTCCTGTCCAGTGATCCGCCTTTCCTTCTGCACCCCCCACACCTCTCTCATCACCCCCCTCACCTCCCTCCGCCAGGACAGTTTGTGCCCTTTCAGACGCAGCAGTCTCGCTCGGTAAGTTTTACTTGCCGTCACACATGTACACACAACACACATTCATGGAGATAGCATCTTGTTGATATGTCTGCTGTGTGTGTGTATACAGCCCCTACAGAGGATTGAGAATGAAGTGGAATTGCTGGGGGAGCACCTGTCTGTAGGTGGGGGATTTAACTACCCACCCTCTGGCCACCCCAGCCCTCTTCCCCCACAGACACCCCTTCAGTTTCTCTCCCATGACCCACTACCACAGGAGCTCTTTGGAGTGGTAAGAAAACATTATTCTTTACATAGATCAGTAAACACAACCACCTACCACTGGACACAACACATGTACTTTGCAGTCTCCTGACCAAAATGTACTCACTTGGGCAATGTGGGTCATGTGATAAGCACTTGTCTAAGCAGTGTGAATCATGTGCTCAGTGTAAATATGTTGTCATGTTTTCTGCAGCCCTACCCTCCCTTCATGCCTCGTCGAATCACAGGCCGTCGCTACCGGTCCCAGCAGGCAGCGGCCCCTCCTCCTATACACCCCAGCTTCCTGCCCTACTTCCTGTGAGTCCTCCTTGTGTCCTATGTACGCCTGTGTACACATATGCCTACATGCATTATGTCACAGGAGGTAGGCTTGCCATTAGCCAAAGCACTTTTAAAGTGGCATTAAAGTGAAATATCAGTAATTCATGCAGACATGTTCTAGGGCTAACTTAGTAATCCTCTTTTCCTCAATCACTCCCTCTCTTCCAGTTCCATGTTCCCAGTTCAGCCCACTGTAGGTCCAGCTATTAGTCTGGAACTTGATGTGGATGATGGAGAAGTGGAGAATTACGAGGTCAGTCCATAGTGTCTCTGTGGAAGTGCTTTTTTTTGTCTGTGCAGGAAAGTTGGGTTATTGGGTCATCATTTTGTGCAACTTTTGTTCCTCAGGCACAGTGTGATTTTGTGGGTGTTTTTCTCTGTCCGCAGGCCCTGTTGAATCTGGCAGAGCGTCTCGGAGAGGCCAAGCCAAGGGGCCTGACAAAAGCAGATATAGAACAGCTGCCATCCTACAGATTCAATCCGACTAACCACCAGTCAGAGCAGACGCTGTAAGCACATAGCAACACCCTAAAAATATTGACAAACCCTTCTTGTCTGATTTATATTTTAAGTGATAAACTGCTATCAGTCACTAAGTTGCCATAAGAAACAAGTATATTGTGTAACTGACAGAAATGGAGTCACAATCACAATATGTGATCGGGAGCATAGTATTTCTCATACAAAAGTTGCAAAAATGTTGGAGAGACAAGATACCTACAAGTTAATATTGGAAGAGTGATCACAGTGAGATGACCATTACCTGATGTTTGAATATATATTACTGAATATACAGAAGCGGTAAACAATAATCAAGAGCTGTTTAGTAACTTCATGTCTACTCTCACTCAACCCCCTCTTTCTAGGTGTGTGGTATGTATGTGTGACTTTGAGTCTCGTCAGCTGTTAAGAGTTCTGCCCTGCAACCACGAATTCCATGCCAAGTGTGTTGACAAATGGCTTAAGGTATGTTAATGTGGTCTATGAAGTTTTTAATAGGTGTTGTAAAATTAGACTTCACAGGAAAAAGACTTATTTTATTAGACTAATGCATTTACAATGCTGTGCGTGTGCACATGTATGTATAAAAGTCTTGGTTTTTGGGCTTACTTCAAACAGATGCACCAAACCCAAAAATCTTTCAATGTTCATGAACTCTTGTAGTAATGATTCATGAGAATTACCAACAGGAGAAAGTCTAAACTATGAATTTGCTATTTTTTTTCATCTGATGCAGGCCAATAGAACTTGTCCTATATGCCGGGCGGATGCCTCTGAAGTTCAGCGTGACTCAGAGTGACCTGCCATCTGATCACTGAGAGACCCTGCCTACCCCCATCCTACCCTAAACACACACACACACACATGCACACACACACATACTCACTCACTCCTTGAACTGTACCCACAGCTGTATCCACTAACCCTAGACTTAGTGTGTATATACAGGTCAGTCATCTCATGCATTACATCTTCTCTCTCTCTCTCTCTCTCTCTCTCTCTCTCTCTCTCTCTCTCTCTCTCTTATTCGTTCTGTCTTTCTCTTTCTCATCCACTCATTGGTAAACATTTTTCTATTTCTGTATTATACATGCATTATATATGCATACATACTTGTCTGGGTTTGTTTAATCACTAACTCCTGGAAGAGTGGAAGTCCAAAGATAGTCCTCTTTATTTTTATTAATATTATGTTCTGTTATAGAATAGCTGGTGTCAAATACATAATTTTGTTTTATCTTTTTTTTTTTTTTTGGTTGATTGTGGTCTATAGTGCTTGTGTGGGTGTGAGTGACACTGTGTGTCTGTTTGGTGTGTGTTTGTGCACTAACATTCCTGGGTATCCGAGCGCACTCATCAATGTGTCTGTAGGCCCTGCGTGCATGTGCATTTTTATATATTAATGTATGTATCTACCAATATAGAGGGAAAAGTAACCACAGACTTTCATATAAATTTAAAAAAGTAATGGTATGTTTTTTTTTCTTCCAAACTAAAAAAAATACAGATTATATCTATATATTAAGATGGGCTTTAAAGGGTGGGGAAAGGTTTAGGGGCTATATGGTCTACCAGTCTTAGGGAGTTGGAATACTGTGAGGTGGGCATGTGTGAGTTGAGTGAGCGTGTGTGTGTGTGTGTTAGAGAGAGAAAGAGGTTGATTGTTATGTGCGTGCGTGTTATTTATGCAGTATGTGTGGTACAGTACACTGGCTTAACCTGTTCACTTCGGTTTGCTCTGCTCTGATTGGCTGAAGCGTGCACTGACAGAGTGTAATAGACAGGAGAGGCATTAGAGTTTAGCAGAACATTTTGGTTTGTTTCAGAAAGTGGTCCTTCAAACTCAAGTCACTCAGTCCTTGGAAGCACATTTGTTTTCTTCTCTCCCTCCTGTTGGATCTGATAACTGTAATAATTGTAACCATACAGATTGTAGAGGCTGAGTAGTTGAGTAGCCACACACACATACACATACATACACACACTCACACACATACTCACACACACACTTTGTAAAGGTCTGTTTAGAGTCACTGCCAGATCACAAACAGAAGCCCTCACTGTGTTAGTTGATGTTTAGGGGCTCCTAAGTGGTGTTGGGTGTACATGTGCCCAGGACAAGATCAAACACTGTAGCATTATGACTATAAAGGGAAGTACACTCTCATGCACAGACTGATTCAGCATTTACAGGTACAGTTGAAAACATTTATTAGTATTAATGATTTTTTTTTCTGCATCATATTTGTCCCTCTGCCTCCAGTATTCCCCACTGTATGTGTGCAGTAACCACCTCTGACACTTCACCTGTCTGTCATGATGTCAGGTCAGAGCTGTGTTGGCAAAATGCAGCGTTAGTCCATTTACATGAAATGCATTATACACACTGTTAAGTACTGGTATGTATATGTGTGTGTGTGTGTGTGTGTGTGTCTGAGGAAGAAAGGTATTTATGTAGTTTTAGATTCATGTGTACTTATGAATTTTGCTGGCAGCATGACAGGATGTGAAGGTGTCTCGGGGTGGAACTGCCAACTCAGAGCCCACAGTGTCTTAAAGAGAGTTGCCTTTAGCTGTTAATCCGTTCTCAGCATCAGTGTCATAGGTCGCCAACACAGTTGACTTGTGTTCACATGCTGCACTCTGCCATTCCGTACGACACGTGTGCTTGTGCTCTTCTCTGTTGTCCCTTGTGCATTAGAAGTTAATTTCTGCCTGGTACACTAGCAGTTACCTCATGTTCACTATTTATCTAAACCTGCACCAATACTTTGCAGTCATCTGTTATTACTTTTGTTATTGTTTTGGTGTGGTTTGTGTTTTTTTTCCCGATATAAAACACAGTCGTGTCATTTACCATGATGTTTCATATGTATAATATCTGTAACCAAAATCATTTGAAGGCTTGATATAAAAAATTTGTAACAGACATTTGTACATTTTTTATCAGAGTTATTACTAGTGATGCTTTACTAAGTAGTGCAATGAGTTTTTTTTCCCAACTCCTGGTACCAGTCTTTTGGATCTCAAAGGGTGGTTCTATAATAAATGCGTTATGTTCTCTTTCACCCTTGTTGTCTTTATTTTCACCCTCTGCATCCTTGTCTGCATTGTCCTTTGAATCAGTGTTCAGAGGTGTTGCGATTCTTAAGCAGTTTAATGCTCCTACGTACCAGTAGATGGCACTGTAAGGCCTGGTATTCAAAGGTAATCTCCAGGGCCTTTTCTTTCCATAGTTTCTCAGAGCAGTCCACCCAGTGGACATTATGCTTTTAAGTGGTCTGTAATGGAAGTGCTCTTAGACTGCTGTGCTGAGCCAAACTGGGGACCAGCCGACATAAGCAGGAGCCAAGCAGGCTGGCTCTCCTGGCAGACAAACAGGGAAAAGGGGTCCAGCCTTCCACGTTAAATGATGACCGAGTCTAAGTATGTGCATGTGTGTGTGAGGAGGGTTTGAGACAAAGATAGAACAAAGGAGTCAGAGGAAATGTATCACAATGACAATAAATTTGATGTCATAGAATATCACACAATTGTAACATTTTTTAGTGTATAATATGCATCAATTCAGGGGAAATAATATTATATCAAAGCTGATTTCTCTGGATGGAAAATGGGCTATCTGCCTGCTATGTACTTGTCTTCACTTAATAATGGTCAAGGTGAGTCCATGGGAATTTGGTTAACTGCACCTTTTTATTTGTTAAACTGTGACATTATATGCATAGCAGCCATATTATATGCATAGCAGGCGTAACTTCCTCTGTGAGCTGTTTCTGATATTCTTAGCCTCTTTATTCAAATCTATTGTGTCAGATGTCTTGAAAGGAAGCCTGGTCTCCTTAAACCCACCCTGAGACCTGCTGACTTGCTCGCTGCCTCAGTTCCACACAGGCTGCAAAGCCCTCAGAGGTGGGGGGCATCACTGCCGAGCTTTCCCATCATTCTCACAGTGACCTTGAAATGGCACATATAGCATATATTCAGGCCAGCTATGACTCTTAGGGATTGCTCCTAAAAAAGAAAGCTGATGAGCCCAATTTACTGCACTGATGGCACCTGCCACAGTTCTGCAATGGGCCCCCAGAACTCATGGATTCTCTGCTTGTCCACAAAGAATCCACTGACATGTGAACTTGCTGTTAACATGAGTTGTTGTCTTTTGGATGTATTTTAAACTACAAATTCAGCTTTTGAGGGAAAGCAGATAAAGAAGGAAAATGAACTAAATGAGAATCATAGCACAGACTGTATTCAATGCGGTAGGGAGGCAGCAGGATTGAGAATGTAAGTGTAGCTGACATGGTGAAAGGGGTAAAAAAAAAGGGTTGTTTTTGACACTTGGTGAAAGACTGAAAACCTGACCAGTCAGCAGCAGTATTTACACCTGGAAATGATGTTTATTAGGGTAGTTGTCTGCACCTGAACAGAATGCACTCGATCAAGCCACTAAACACTACTCTAAATTGTACACATCCTTTGAAAAAGTTCCTTTGTAACCTTCTTTGTTTAAAATCCCATCAAGCTATGCTGGTTTTAACAATCTAAGTAGTTTTATTTTTCCGTAGGTCTGTCTGACAACCTCAGATGAACACAATTGTATCAGTATGTGAAAGAAAAAAAAAACATATTTTTCCTAGAGCCATTCCACAAAATATAAGCAGCTTTTATCACACAATGCCAGTTCATAAACAAGGTAACTTTAACAGTAACAATGAGTAATGGAATATACCACTTTGCATTTAGCTCGGCGGTTCACATGGAAGTAGGACACTTAAGATTGTGTGTGAACACATGCACCCTTTCTCTGCCACACACACACACTGTAAGAGTCTACCATGGCATTATGACTGCAGGCAGGTCGCTCTAGTGTGTGTCAGCCCTTCAATCTGTCTAAGTTATGGCCCTGAGGCCAGAGCTCTGCCGACACTGCGGGCCCACACACATCTCCAGTTAAGCCTGCGTGTCAGTTTGAAGCAGTGGGCAACAGCAACGGCACATGTCCAGGTGTTGCAGAGATGCCCCTTGGATAGCATGCCTTGTGGCTGATTTTATAACTGACTTTGACTTGTGAGTAGCTCATTTGCGTTATATCATTTGACATGCGTTATATCATTTGGCAGTGATGTCACTGTACTCTTCTGGTAAGTTCCCCATTCTCTCCCAATTACCAAAGTGTCTGAAAGAGATACATAAGAGATGTTTTCAGCCAACATTATGATTATCTCAGAACACAGAGCATGTTCTGTCTCCAGACAATCTGTGTAAGTCTTTATGAAAATGTTTCATGGCGTGTACTGGAAATGAATCATGGCAAGCTATGCCGAGCTTGTAATGTCAAGATGGTCCAACCAGTTTGTGTCTGTAGGAGTGTATGTCTTTGCAGGGGGGAGAGGGGCACATAAAGAAGCATGTGAGCAGTGCACACATGGTTGTTGGGTGCAGTGAAAGGTCAGCTGTGCTCTCTTTCTCTACTTCCTTCCATGTCTCCCGCCTTCTCTCTGTCAGCTACTCTCTTCTCTCCCCCTCTCTCACTTCACTTCACGCTGCTGTCTGTGCTTCCCTTATCTTCCCGTCCTGTTGTGACTTCTCTGTCTTCTTGGATCAGCCTCTTTATCCCCTGACAATGACCCCCACCCCACAACACACACAGACACAGTCCTTCTCTCCTACAGTGTTTTCATTTCATATACCCATTTCCAGTCTCTGTCCCTCTTATTTCCTCAACATGTCATGGGTAAGAAAGATAAAATATAATGCAAAAATGTTTTGTTATAGAAAAATGTAGATGTGATACAAGACTATGAGTAGTTCTTAATACCTAAATATTGATGAATAAATGACGAAAGGATGTCAGGGGCATATCTTAATGATGAGCCATCAACTGGCACCTCCCAAGGATGGCTTCCAGAATCACTGCCTCCTGTGCATTGGTGGGACAGCTGCCTTTAAGCCTGATCCAGGACCAGTCTTCTGAGCTTTGCTTCTGCTTGCCTGCTGTGGCAGTGTACCTTAAGGTCTAGTTTTGGCTCACTGCACTTAACTCCAGACTAGATCAAACAGGATCTGAGGGCCGTCGGTAAAAGCATCATCTCCTTGCTGATGTCCCTTGGGTTAAATAGTTGCTGCGCATCTAAGGGTGAAGGTTGTGATATGACATAGCAGGACATTTACATAAAGGCAGAAGTGCTCGGCACAGATAGGGTGGTTTTGACTGATGAGTTCCCACTGCAGGGGTTCAGTTAAGTCCCCAGGAGAAAACCCAGTAAGCAGACAGATCCGCCTGCAGCACTGTAAGGAGGGTCTGTAGCAGCATACCAGATATAACCTGTTAGAGATCCTACTCTTCGACAAGAAGAGGCAGCAAGATGTCAGGAAATGGTCACAAGATGTCCTCAGTCCATACACCAGTGATTAGATCATGTTTGCAGCTAGGAGTTGTGACAGGCCAGAGCCCTGGGGGACATGGTTACACTGTCATGTAGCTTATGAACAACTTTGGCAGTTTATAATATTGTGTTATTCATTTGGAAAGAGTGGGACCATACATTTAAATGATTATCTGAAACCATTCTTAATAATGCTTAATTAAATTGTGATGAGTTCAATGCATTAACTGTCATTGCATCTAAAATTTGGTGAGCTGCTCTAAAAAGGTGCTTCAATGCAAACAAACCAATTCTATTAAAACCACAGAATGCATTCACTCACTCCCCCTCTCTTTTTCTTTCATTGTTCTGTTTTCATCAGATAATCCTGTGCTCAGCTCACCCCAACTGGCAGATGTCTTCACAGTGTAAGAGTGCATATGTCAGTGCAGAGAGGCCTGAGTAACAGCACAGTCATGGGCTCTGACAGAAGCATTCCTCTTCATACATCTGATAAAATCAAACAGAAAATTTGCATAGCAGGAAAAGATGGCCTAGGCTGGACCTCTGGAGTAGGATGGAGTGCTGTTGTGAAGTGACAGAGACAGGACTGGCTTAATTAAGCACTATGCTGGATGCATGTAGAGTTACTTTATTGATGTGAGAGTGAGTAACGAGGACGATGACGGTGACGATGACAAAATACCATTTTTAACGGTGTGATTTGACAGCATGACCACCATTTCTCAGATGAGCAGCAGCCTAAATTCAGCAAGCAGACACACATGGTCTCAATGGTAACTACAACTTGAAGATAACAAACATTGAGAGCCTATGGGTCCCAGCACTTCCAATCTATTAAAAACCACTCTAGATGTCATCTCCTGACAAGTTGCAACCACTAAACCACTAAACCATGTGTGTTTGAGAGAATGTGTGCAGTAGGCATATTATATCAGACAGCAGAAGCATCCATGAAAACATATAAAACATGATTTAGGCACAAATACAAACAACAAGACAGTAGCGCATAAAAGGATCTAGGTTTGCTTGCTAGTTGTATTAGTGTAATAATTGTTATTGTTGTTGGTGTTGGTGTTAACTTTCTAACTAACTCTCTTTGGCTGTTTGTGTGTGGCCATCGTTTGTTCCAGTCAGTAATATAATAAATCACGGGAGACATTTTAGAAAAACTTCTTCACTTACACACAGACAGACAGACACACATGCACGCACATACAGACACACACACACACACCCAAACAACCACACACAGAGAGCATCCAGAAGACAAAGAGCTTTACAGTGGTTCTTGATCTTGTTTAGTGTTACAGCAAAGTGAAAGAGGTAGGGGGAGGAGACTTATGTGACAGCGATAAGATGGGAATACCGATGTAATGATGCAGCCTAAGTTCAGAGGGAATATCTGAACAATTTTACCCCAAAATGAATGTTTGCGCAGGCCCTAAAATCATCCTTTCACGTACCTTGTGACATTTTTAAGGTAACCACGAGTCACTCTAGTCTGGCATAGCCTCAGTCATGTCCTCTTGCATCTTTAAATCATGTCAATCAAGTCAAACATCTAATATTTGATAACTGGAAAACTGTTTATTTGTCTGCATTTATTTATATAAGTATATTATATAAGTTTATATAGTGTTTTTTGTGCATCACTTTGGAATAAACATCCATAATATTCCTGAGTACACTTATAAACATAAATATTAGAGAAAAAAGGTAGTGTGGCGTGTGAACATTCAAATGAATGAACAGATGTCAGATCAGAGTCAAAGATTTCTGACACAGACCTCAAAACATTGCTTAGATTATATTACAAAAGTTTTGAAGTAATTTTGCAACAGTGCACAGATATCCTTGAATCTTCCTAACCTCCTGAGTCCTGGTGCCTCATATGATGACTTTGTATCTATGGCTCTCTTGCTCTTTGCACTTAACTTTTCTTAATACCTATTGCCCTCATTAGAGGATATTTTCTGTGCCATTTATTTATGATAAAAGCAAAATGTACTGTTTTGGGCAAAGACAAGACGGTGCCAAATTACCGGTGGTCACATGACAACTATTGTCATGGTACAGTACCAGAAAACATTTACTGGCCACATTACCACCTCGAACATGCATTAACTTTCTAATATACGAACACCATGTCATCCATTATCCCTTACTTAGAAACAGTTGCAGTATGATATACCATACCATTTTCACAATTATTATCAATAATAATGTATTAGGAGGTTACAAATCTATAAGTCCTCAAACGAGGACATTGGGACTTATAGTTCTTTATGTTTGCTTACACACTAAAATATAAGGTTTCCCACAGTTAATGAAACCTAACACTCAAATAACAAAACATTGGCTCAGGTTGGCACCACTTTAAACACATTTTCAACTTCAACTTCAATTTCTTTGCAAAACATTATATGCATTACACACGTCATTATATTGTAATGTCACATTCTTTCCATTTCAAAACACTAGCTATTAAATGACCACACCACTGGTTAAACACAATCAGGTGCCAAAACACTAAAGGCCAAAATGAAAAACTCAGCAATCAGGCTTAAACACTGTAATTAGGGAAGTTACCCTCACTTGAATAGAAATGTAAGGCAATGCTGTAGCAAGAGGAAGTGAAAGAGGGACAGTGAAAATGAGAGAGAGAGAGTGAGGGGTAACAAAAGGAAGACATAAATACTGTCACTGCAAGGTGCAATGGAACCGGAGCATAGAGAGAGAAGAAGAGGACTAAACTGGTCACACGCCAATAGCATTGGTTGACTACCCTGAACAGGTTGAGACATGCAACTAGACAGAGATTATGCTTACAGTACCTTTTTTGTCTCCAACAGTACTTTACTGTGTTTACGGTGAACATGGTTCTTTGTAGAAATGGTTGCATTTATTTTTTTTCAATATGCTACCATGCAACAAGCAAACACTTCAGCACATTGACGAATTTAGTATTGAAAGTAAAAAATAGCATTTGAAATATTTAGCGAACAGTATTAGTTGTGTATTGTGTTTTGTGAATGTATTCGTTTCATTTATCAATACTTCTGAAAAAACCTGCAACCCAGATTATATTATTAGAAAAGTCAGAGTGTAACACAGTGTTTAGGATTGATTACCATAGTGTGTAAATCAGTCAAACACAAATAGTTCATATGAATCATGTGTGTGCAATTTGGTGAGAAAATAGCATTTTAAGTGTGTAGTTTTTAAAGAAGAATATAATTTTGCAATAGATCTGGGGTTCTGTGAATTGGGTGTATGGTTGTGTTAACTGTGTGCTTCTGGAAAGAGTCCATGCAAATATCTATGTTGATAGTGTGCACTGTTTGTCATTTTGTGTGGCCACTTACCAATGCTGTTTAAAAAAAAAAAAAAAAAACCCTCTGATACACTATATAGTGCATTACTCTAATGCAGTGGTTCTTAAACTTTTTGACTGGCGACCCCACAAAAAAACTGATAATGTCTGGCGACCCCACATTTGCCCCAAAACCCCTTGTAATTGCATTGGGCAGCCTTACCCTGGCCATTTTTAGGCTGGCTAATAGCACAAGAAATGTGGCTGGTAATGTTGTTTTGTTTTGATTAACAAAGTGTGAAAAAGTTGAGTTCGCGTTGTGGGAGCAGCAAGTTACATTGTTTCAGGGGCGTGTGGGGGCCCTCACCCAGAAATTTTGCAAATGCAGCGTCACAGGCAGTATGGGCACGCCCAGGCTAGTGATTCTGTGCATTCTTGTGTATTTTTACAGGCTCTTATGTGTATAGAAATGGGCTTAGCATTTAATGCAATGCCTTAATTGGTCGCCACTTTAAAAGCATGTGATTTAGTGAAACAAAAATGCAACACCTGCCACTCCAGCGCTGAGAGAACGAGAACTAGGATGGCATGCTACAGACTGGACAACAGCACAATAGCAGTTTTGCTAGCTGTGCTAACTTCAATATGAAGCTATTAGCAGGTTGGACCACCTGCCTTACCTATAAACAAGGACCACTGGCAACAATATTTGCAAAAACACTTCAGTCAGTGTTAGTTAGCAAACTTTAAGGCAACGTAAAGTAGTTTAGCAACTCAATTGTAACCTTATGGAGAAGCAACTAGCCAACCAATGCTGCCCTCAACCCGTCTGAGAAGTTATGCATACCTGCAGTGTTTCCAAGCGCACAACTTCTTCCTCATTCTATCTGCCACGTTATTTTTCCTAGCCTGGGTGTGCCCATACTGCCTATGATGCTGCATTTTCATTTCGCGAGCAAGTCAGTCTGGCCAAGCTGCCTGTCTACACCGTTTCTGCTCCGGCAAGAATATGGGGCCAATGAAAATCGAGCATTTCAAAATGGCAATGACGCGGTAGTTTGGTGACCGGAAATCTATTTCAGTCACTGTCAACATGGCGAACGTGGAGCAAACGCAAGATTTCAATGCAGCTGTAGCTATCCCAAAAGTCACCGGGAGGTTGAAAACCGTAGAAGAAGAACCAAAAACTTCCCGCTCGTTAAAAGTAACCAAGATGGCAGAGACTCCGGTCGCTTGTCTGACAGTGTACAAATGTGCACTTCAGTAAATAAAAGCAATGTAAATAGTTGTTCACGTCACAAATGCACATAAATGTTGAGGTTATCTGATAAAATGCAGCTAACCGTTTACTACAAGCTGGCAAAATCATGACGTTAATGTAAACATCCGGGTCAGAGGACGGGCAATATGGCGATGTCGTAGTATGTCCAAATTGTACCTGCTACTGGCTAGTTTGCTACGTAGAAGCTACTACTGTAACGGTCGAGTGGTAAGCACTGCATAGAACGCAGTGCCTACTAAGGTTTCGGACGCAGGGATTGTTTCTGTCGGAACCGTAGCCCAGTCTATAAGCTGAACACTGTTAATTGACACAACTACTGGTGGTCATTTCATGCCAACTTAACCAGTGCTTCCATGGCCCACCATCTTAGATTTTGCTCAAAATTGCGTCAAATATACCTCCAACAAGCAATGCAATGAAGCAATGAAAAGTTTCAGATCGAAATATCAAGCGGTTTAGATTTTATGACCATTTAAACGTTAAGGGCCATGGCCCTTTTTCGCTCCTGTTGATAAACACATTAATTTTTAATGGTTTTGGAAGCCCATAAGTTAATTTCTATATCAGACATAGGCCTGAAAATTAGTGCAATCAGAGACGGTGCCCATGGAACGTTTGTCAATATTGGTTGAGTTGGCATGGAATGACCCTGGTGTTAATACTGACAAAAGTTGCATACACATGAAAGCTGAGATTTCTCAGTGCCCTACAGGTTCATATGCTGCCATATGCAATGCACCTGATAACATTTTCTGTGTAGTTTTACCTAGAAATGTCATGGGGGTACCAAAATAAGGAATATACTCAGCTGGAATCATGTACCTCCCCAAATCAAGCATCTGAATTGCACGAGTGATCTAGATTCGATGGTAGAGGGCAGGTTTTTGAAATAAAAAAAAATGTCAGTTAAAAGTATCTAATTTTTATTTTACTCCACCCTTACACGTGTACAGTGCGTGAAATTCAGAGAAATAATCAGAAATTAATCACTATTCACATCTTTTATTTGTTGTTGAATAGTTTGTTTTAAATCATGTGGGCCCAGAAGCCTAGACGCAATTTCCACAGAATCATCTTGAATGCATATCAAAGGCAGTGTGAAAAACATTTACTGTAAATTCCATGGCCATCAACCAAACATTGGCCGAGATATGATCTAACTTTCTTTTCAATGGCTTCACTCTCAATTTCGATTGCATATCTTTTTAAAATTGTTTGAAAATTAAAAATCCAGTTATTACATTGTGATGATTGGTCTATTGAAGATTCAAATTTTTAAATATTGACAAAACATGTACCCTGTGAAAACTTGTATCTGTAAATTTACACTGTGCCATACATTGACGATTTAACTGTTTTTCTAGTAAGATAAACCTGTACGAGGCCATGATTTTTCTGCGGAAAGAGCTGAGAATTTGTATATGAGGTCCTGATTGAGAATATCTGGATAACAAATGCTTACAAATGTATAGCTCAGCTAAAAAACATAAAACAATGCTCACAGACTTTGAAGGAGATCATATATTAATGTTTAATGTTTGACTTCTGGATTGAACATGTTCACCAAACTATCTGAGTGTGCATGGATGTATGCAAAACTAAATGACTAAGGCATTAAATGAACATATTGGATTTAGACTGTGAAAAGAACTACATAGAGTAGAAGGCATTTGTGTTGGCTAGAATGAAACATGTTCCTTATGTGAGCAGCCGGCTCATCTTCATACTTAGTTTCTGTCAAAGAAGTGTTACTGGATGTGCATGGGTGCGTCTGTATGAGTATGTTATTATTGTGTATATTTGAGTGTGAAAGTTATTGTGTATGTGTGTATATGTGTGCAAACACCAAGTGTGTGTGTGTGTGTGTGTGTGTGTGTGTGTGTGTGTGTGTGTGTGTGTGTGTGTGTGTGTGTGTGTGTGTGTGTGTGCGCGTGTACGTGTGTGTACTGTATGTACTGTATGTTTGTGTCATACCTTTCTCCATTATGACCTCATGCAGGAACATGGATCTGCTCTTAAAGTCAGTGCCAGAGCCCTACTTCTCAAAGATCACCCACACCTCTGAGGTGTTTAATTATACACAACTCTTGTATTGCACCTCAAAGCCACTCACAGTCACAAAAATGGACCACTCACACACTCCTAGACAAAAGTAAACATTAATATGCACACAAAGCTTCCACAGACAGCACCAAACCCAACAAACTGACACATATACACCATACAACAAATATACAACATGTTATTACCCATTTTGACCTGATTTGCATGAACTTTGGATAAAGATTCTGTTCCTCATCTCCAAAACCTTCTAACTAAAGTGTAACTTTAAGTTCATGATATTTAGCAGATGTTTTTTTCCAAAGAGATGTATAGGCTACAATGCTAAAAACACCACATTATGAACAAAATACTTGACAAAATCTTAAAATACTTTAAAATCTAACAAAAGGCAATTCTCAGAAGCAATTAATCTACTTTACTGCCAAAATAATTGACAGGTAATTTATCACTCAAGTATAAGTTAAAAAGGTCTTTAAATGTATTTTGGAAATCTCTTGAAAATTGTCAGAACAACATATGAATAAATCCAATTCATTCCGCCTTTATGATACCACAAAATAAATGTTCCTGACAGAAACAGCCTATTAATTCCTATGGCAGTAACCAGTGTACAAGTAACATGGGTGTGATGATAAGCAATAAAGACAGCATTAAATGACTTACTTAAATACTTTTCAGAGGTGCAAATGAAAAAAAAATAATGATAAATTAATTTAAATCCTTCAGAAATTGTAAATTGCTTTAGAAATAATAGTGTATTCTTTTGTAGTGCTAAACTGATATATTAATCAGTTCTCACTCCTGGAACACACACTGTAAACTCTGATGATGCTGTTGTGTGTCACTCTGAAGCACTTGGTCTGCGTTTGTCACGTGTTCTCCAGTGCGGTACTCGCGCGCCGGCGGGCAGCTTGGATTACTCCGAATCTCAAGATTATAAAACCGAAAAAAACAGTTCAACTCCAAACCGTAATTTTGTGCTTTGGTACATGGTACAAGTCCCATCCTAAAGTTGTAGCACTGTGGAGAGGAGTCGCTTATCCGGTTACATTCTGAAAAGTTTCTCTGAGGCGTTCACACGTTCCGTTTAGCCCATGCTCATATACTAAGCTTGTTTTTTTTTTAACAGTATTAGTTTTTGAGGACCGGCGTAGATGTGCACACAAGTCCTGAGATGGATGGAGTTTTTCCTAATGTCTATTGTCTACTTATCTGCCCACAGCCGTAAAACAACAACGCTCCATAGCGCGCAATCAGATAAGCAGTCGGACATCCACGGTGCTGTTTTTTTTTTAGAAGGCAGGAAACGCTTTCTCTGACACACAAATAACATACCGTCTGACCCTTTTTGAGGACGGAAGACCGCTTTATGCAGGAAGCACAGAACTTCAAGCCGGACGCAATCAAAGCATACTCAATTTCGTGTGCGCACGACAAAATCAGTGTAGTTGCACTTCGATTTGGGACCTCATCTGTATTGATCTCCTCAGCTGACTAATAGATTGGTACTCGGGCAAGTCTTTGGCAGGTGCCTGGCGAAAGGAAAACTTCAGGGTTAGGAGATGAAAGCGCCAGCACTCCTCTCGCTGTTACTCTTCTCTCTCTGTTTGGCAAGTAAGTCTTCACAGTACACTACAGTGAAGTCTTCAACACATGTATTCTCTCATTTTGTTTATTTTATAGTGAATGGACTGTGCAGGAAGATTTAATTGATGTTGAAGGGTCACAATATATTTGAGCTAATATAAATACAGTGCAATGAAGTTGCTAAGTCGAGAGAGATTGTCGTGAAAGTGTAAGTACACATGCGTTTTAGCTTTTTAAGAGAGTTTCTCTTAGTCCATCAAAACACCCCACAGGCAGTCAGTAGAGGCCATGTGTGTGCATATGTGTGTGTGTGTGTGTCTATCAACACATCCTGATGCAACCCTGACTTTATTTCTGTTTTTGTCACGCTGCAATATTGTGTGGCCCAAGCTGTATGTGATCCAGATACTTCATGAAACATTTAGCTGAAGGTAAATGTTATATTAAAGTCACATTAATGTGCAGTATAGTGTGTATACATATAATTAGCATGCCACATGTTCCTGGACTCTCACAGTATTCCTGTCCATCATTATTTCAATGCATAATTTCCTCTGATCATTAATGGCATCAGTTTATCTCTCTGTCTTATCTTACTATTCTGGATCCTCTAGGTGCTCTAGGTACAAGGCTTATTGGCTTTGTATTTGAATGCAAAGCAGCATTAGAATAGGGAACCCCCTCTTGAATGGCTGCTTGCTAATGTCACAGTAGCAGATTCTGAAAATGTAGGTTAGTATTAGTTTTAAATGTTCTGGCAGTGACAAGAGAGGTGGCTGCAGCAGGAAACGAATGAGAAGAGTGTAAGAGGTTTCCCATGGTGGCGAAAGGCCCTGTAATATGGTTTCAGTACTTTTTAGTCCTCCGTATTACAAATCGATGTTTGGTTGCTGTAAAAGCATGACAGATGTTTTGTTAGTTGTTTCACCATGCTTTTTGTGCGCCACAACATGCTGTGCTCTCAATATTTGCAAAATATTACAGTATTTGCTTTGACCCATATTGTTCAGTTCTACTCATATCTCTTTTTAAATGTTTAACTAGTTCTTAAAAGCAGGGCTGGGGGTGGCTACCCTTCCACCTGAGCTCACTCATGCAGGTCATCATGTTTAATGGGAGGCAGGGCCAGGTCTTACTAAAAGGGCAGAAAGGCCATTGCTACTCACATTTTCTCACATTTTCGTCTGACTCCCACAAACACTGCAGATCAATTTGTTTGTAGAGAATAACATGAAATGGCCTTTTAGCATTCCGCTTGTGGAGTTGCATACTGGTCTTATGCTGCTGTTCTTATGAGTGGCATACAAAATAAAAATGACCACAGTGTTGTCCAGTATTGAATGTTGCACTAAATTACTGCACAGGGGAGTAGTGCAGCAAGGACTCACCTGTCTGAATTAAACCAGCCTCCTCATGCCCACCCCAGATAATCAGCCTCCATATGCCCACCCCAGACAACTGTACACTACAGGGTGGAGAGCTTAGACTACAGTACTATATGATAGAGGACACCACACACAAAGTGTGCCAGTGCAGACAATCAGCTGAAGCCTGGTGTGTGTGTGTGTGTGTGTGTGTGTGTGTGTGTGTGTGTGTGTGTGTGTGTGTGTGTGTGTGTGTGTGTGTGTGTGAGAGAGAAAGTGAGTGAGTGTGCGTGCACTTTTGTGGGCTGTACATTGTAGTGGGGCTGCAGGGCAGAAGGGCTAAAATAAGCACCTGTCTGTGTGAGGAACGCTTGAGTGTATTAGTAGTATGAGTCCGTCTGAGATGAACTGATCAGAGCATACAGATGCCTGAGGGAGGTGGCATCATAAGTGACTAACACAAGGAGAACAGTGTGTGTGCATTTGTGTTATTTGTCTATATGTGTGTGTGTGTGCGTGCGTGCATGTGTGATCTTATATACATCAGGGTGATTGAGGGTGGCAGTGTGTGACAATGGGTAGGTGAGTGTGTTTCACAGGGAGTTAGAGCAGATAAGGATAATTCAGTCACTCTATCTTTCTGTCCCTCCCTCTCAAGAACACACATACACACACACATACACACAGGCACTGTGTGGTGTTAAACTGCGAGACTCTAAATTTAAGCCAGTTTCAGTCTTGTCTCAGTGGCATTTTGTAGCCTTTGACTATATGGAACAGAGTGCTCTGTGAGGCATGCTGCAGTCAGGGCCACTTCACTGCAGACTATGAAAACTGAAGACTTGACTTGAACTGTTGAACTGGATGGCTGGATTGAGATGCCTCTGGAACTGTAACAATCTAGGAAAGTGAAGGGATCAATTCAATTCAGGCTTGAGTCAGTGTACACCTGCTTGTGTTAGTATGTGTGAATGACAACTAGTATTCAGTCACCTGATATGTGGTCACCTTGCCCAGACCTCATCTCCTCAGATGTGTGTGCTGTACAAAACTGAGAGAAATATCTAACCAAACATTAACAGTACAAAGTCAGTTTTCTTAGCAGTATTTGTGTTTGTTTGCGCGTATGTTTTATTTTTTCTGCCTTTTTTTGGGAAACCTGATTTGAGAGTGTGCTGAAGGGCACACACAATCACATCCCTATTCATGGCTGCTCAGCATTCTCTCTTTGGCTTTTTTGGGACTGAATGACTATCAGTGCACTCATTTATTTATGTAATAAAACCATTTTCTTGTCATTTTTAAGAATTATTGATGCTGTCCTATTTCTGTTGCAGTGTAAGTTCAGGGTTAGTTCTGAGGGGCTTGCTGTGGGGTCTTAGTCTTTATGCAGCCAAGCCAGAGGTTGCACTGCACTAATGAGGTGTGATTGGGTGTGATGGTGTGACCTGCTGCCCTCAGGTTCCTGGGCGGCGGACGCAGAGGAGAGGCTGGTGGATTACCTGCTGGGCCCAGAGCGCTACAACAAGCTTATTCGGCCAGCAGTCAACAAGACTGAGCAGGTCACCATCGGGATCAAGGTGTCCTTGGCCCAGCTCATCAGTGTTGTGAGTAACACACATGACCAAGCACTCACTGGCACCATACAGGTACAGATATAGCATTTAATATAACTCACAGAGGGAACCACATTACTGTAGCTGGAGGTGAGGCCATGGCATGAGGTTGTGTTTTATTAGAGTACTATCTCTGGTGTGTTTATTGCCTGCATTTAAGAAATGCATTCCTACAATAAGTGTGCTGCAGGGCTGTTAAAGGTACATTTCACATGACCCATTAAGACAATATTCAACCTGAGCTGTGTATGGAAGGGTTTAGCATATTATCTTGTAATACAAGTAAATGCACTCGGTACTCACCTCCAATTTTGTGTTGCAGAACGAGAGGGAACAGATTATGACCACGAATGTTTGGCTGTCACAGGTAAAATGGCTTTATTTAAGAAAAGAGATATATCATAAACACAGTGTTTTGATGTTGTGTGTAATGCTATGTGTATGTGTATGTGATGTGTCTGTTGTATAGGAGTGGAAGGACTACAGACTTGTGTGGGACCCTGATGATTATGAGGGAATTAAAAAACTACGAATTCCATCTCAGCTTATCTGGCTCCCTGATATTGTTTTGTACAACAAGTAAGAGCAAGCAGCTATTTTAGACATGTAGACTACATACATGACAGTATCATATGGAATATTAGCCCAACTGATAATAATGCAAATAGCAGTGACATCTAGATTCCAGATTGAATTTAAAGATGTTTAACGGTCTTATTGCATCATTTTTTCATTAATATTGCAGTGGTCTCTAGTATTTATGAATGCCATGTGAGCTGGTTTTGGTGGAAAAAAATGCTTTAGTGCTTGTTACAGGCTGTTCTAGTTTGGTCGAGGAGATGGAGCAGGGAGAGTGACAGGTTCTCAGCTATGCTAGTCACAGGCTACAATCATTCAAAGCCCATTCGGTCATAGCACACCAAATAGAAGATTTAAATGTTCTAAAGAAACACACATACTTACCTATATTTTGCTAAGTGAATGTGTGCTGCCACTCATCAGGCAACAGCGTGCAGCTCAAACTAGGCCAGGAAAAATGCTGTCAGCCACATTTTCTCTGCAATAAGGTCAATTTTATGCAATTGGTGTTCCTCTCAAATAAAGCAATTGCACCAAACAGTTCTGTGCTGGGTTTAGGAAGGAGCCATATAAACACATAGAAACGATGAGGGTGTTTTGATCACTAACTGGATAAACCTAGATTATGAGGAAGGTTTTATGGATGTGCTAATTTGATGTGCCTGTTTTTAG
The DNA here is from genome assembly GCA_027475355.1 of Coilia nasus. Classification (NCBI taxonomy): domain Eukaryota; kingdom Metazoa; phylum Chordata; class Actinopteri; order Clupeiformes; family Engraulidae; genus Coilia; species Coilia nasus. Next base: position 8,777,246 of record CM050221.1, read on the forward strand.
GCAGATGGAAGTGTGAAATCACCTGCTAAAATAAGACTTCTTTTCTATGGTGATTTTAATTGAAAAGTGTGCGAATCTGGTTTGAGGGGGCTGGATTAGAAGATAAGGTTAATTAATGAATATTAATCAGTATAAACCAAATTCACGGGGGTGTCTGACATGCGTATTCACCGAGAGGAGAAGAAAGAGGAGGTTTGTATATGTGGGCCTTCTGTATCACCTCAGATTGAGCTTTAACTACAACAGTTGGTTGGACTACTGCTGTCTGCACTCAAACCTCTCCTCCATCTAACCCTCTGTCCTCCCTTTTCCACCTTTATTGCTCCAGGAGAGTTGGTGTCAGTGCAAAGACACACTGTTTGAAAGAATTGTTGAAAAAACCTTGGCTCTTTAGTCATGACTAAAGGCAATAAATAGAATATCTTAGCAAAAATTAGACTATGGATGACTTATTCTGCTATTATTCTCCCTTTAGTGCAGATGGTGTGTATGAGGTATCCTACTACAGCAACGCTTTGGTTGCCAACACCGGTGAAATCTTCTGGCTCCCCCCAGCAATCTACAAGAGTGCTTGTGCCATTGAGGTCAAGGACTTTCCTTTTGACCAGCAGAACTGCACCATGAAGTTTCGCTCGTGGACCTATGACCACACCGAGCTGGACCTGGTTCTTACATCTGACTTTGCAAGCCTGGATGACTACATGCCCAGTGGTGAGTGGGATATAGTCTCGCTACCTGGCCGGAAGAACGAGGACCCCCATGATATCACCTACCTGGATGTCACGTACGACTTTGTCATCAAGCGCAAGCCGCTCTTCTACACCATCAACTTGATTATTCCCTGCGTGCTCATCACTTCCCTGGCCATTTTGGTCTTCTACCTGCCATCAGACTGTGGTGAGAAGATGACGCTCTGCATCTCTGTGCTTTTGGCACTTACTGTGTTCCTTCTGCTGATCTCCAAGATCGTGCCACCCACCTCTCTGGCTGTACCACTCATCGGCAAGTACCTGATGTTTACCATGGTGCTGGTAACCTTCTCTATCGTAACAAGTGTGTGTGTGCTCAACGTGCACCACCGCTCGCCCAGCACGCATCGCATGCCCGACTGGGTCTGTCGTGTCTTTCTGCATCGGCTTCCTGTCTTCCTGTTCATGCGCCGGCCCGGCAGCTCTAATGTGCGTGAGAAATTCCGCCGGCAGCACCTGAGAAAGTCCTTCTCTGCGCCATCACCAGAGGGCAGGTCACGGCTAACAGAGGTGGACACTCTCTACCTGAGTGATGATCCAGGAGGGCTGGCAAGGGGCAGGTGGTGCCTTGGTGAACTTCCAGAGGGGTCAGAGATCAGACAGAGGGTCAGAGTGAAGAGAGACGTTGCTGTGGATGAGGCGATTGAAGGCGTGAGGTTTATTGCTGAGCATATGAAGATGGAAGATGACGATGAGGGGGTGAGAATGAGTAATTACATAGATTACTCATAATAATTTAATGTATCCCAGGGTTAGGTTTAGAGATATAAGTAGGTATGTTAAATAAGTAGGTATGCTTTTTTTTGCTTTGTGTGTGTGTGTGTGTGTGCGTGTGTGTGTGCGCGCGCGTGCATGTGTGCATGTGTGTGTGTTTGTGCAGATAATTGAGGACTGGAAGTATGTAGCCATGGTGATTGATCGTCTCTTCCTTTGGATCTTCATCCTGGTGTGTGTGATCGGAACCCTTGGCCTCTTTGTCCAGCCACTGTTCCAGAGCTATAACACCCCTACAGCAGAGAATGAGTGAGCATGTACATACACACATACACACACAAACACACATGGCACATCAAAATGTGATGCTGTTAGCTGGTACACACTCTTACTCTTAACTCTGTTACACACTCTTAATGTAACTTGATGATGATGATGTTGATGGTGATGATGGTGGTGATGATGATGATGATGATGATGATGATGATGATGATGATGATGATGATGATGATGATGATGACGATGCAATGAGCAGACATTTGAGGACGGTCTGTCTAACCTTTCGCTTGTGTGATTTGTGTTTCAGGAATACAGGAGATTTCTAAGCGCTTGGGTAGGCTGGCAGACAGGCAGACACTCCACACCTCTTCAGCAATCCTTACAGAGCACAGTCATCCAGCCTGTCATGCTAACACTCAAGCAACAACACTAACACTCACACTACACACAAATACACACCAAACATCGCTGAAACGCACCTCAACTACTGTGGCTCAGGACATCACAGATACTGATCTATGTGTACACAAGACCAAATACTGTAGCAGCATCTTTCCATCTTTCCTTATGATGAAATGACAATAAAATTCTCTTACTTGGTCTTTTAAACATTGACTGTTTTGATTTTATGATCCTTGTCGACTCCACATGACCCTTTGATCCTTTCTTTTTCTCTGTCCCTCTCCTTTTACACACACCCACAAACACACTGATGAATACGCTATTGTTATTCATATTCATATATACACTATTGTTGCTGACTAATAAATCATGTAACTAGGAACAAGAATGTATATGTCGGAAATAATAATGTTGCTCTAATCCTAACATTTAGTATATTGATCAATCCAACAGGGTTATGTGTTCTCTGACACTACAGTCAGTGTTTAGCTGGCGCAGAGTATAAAAGTTACATCTTAGGGATGTGTTTAAAGGAGAAATTCGGTGTAAAATGAAAATTGGCATTTTAAACCTCATACTGAGTTGGTATGTTTGCTGAGGAGCAAAATTGA